>CM060961.1:147569975-147612475 GCA_030765045.1 Tenodera sinensis | reverse complement strand
TATTATTATTATTATTATTATTATTATTATTATTATTATTATTATTATTATTATTATTATTATTATTGCATTTCATAATACAGTATCACTCTTTATTTACACATACTTGACATGTAAAAGCACTGTGTAATTATCTAAATTCGTGCAACTACGTTCCGTGTATTCCAGAGTATCGTATTAGGAACTTTAAGTGACCATAACCTTCATTTGTTTCCGTCAAGGCTGTCACTAGTGAAACAAAACCTTGATGGAGAGCGGTTGTTATTGTATATTGCAGACTTTCTTTTCTGTCCACAAAAATAACAATGAGCACGTTAATTCAAGAGGTTCCCCCGAGTGAATGCACTGGTTCGAGACGGAGGGGAATCTGAGGGAGAAAGCAATTCGTAATAAAATAGATTTCGTTTTCGCTTTCTTTGGCGGCGAAGGATAACACACGCACGCCTGTTTTCTCGTGGGATCATACCGTCGGAACACTCATGCTTTGTTTTTAACAGTGAACTTATCGAATTTTCCATGTATGTGTGTGGATCAGTATGTGCATTCGTGTGTACACACCGGCATTCTCTGAGATACGTCTGGTACCTGTGGAATATATGGGCTGTGAGATTGCAGTGTTTCGATAAAAATGTAAATGCCTATTTATAATGTATGTTCACTTGTTTCGTTGTGATATGGTGAATTTTAAAAGACATATGCAGGTATCAATGTCCACATTGTAACGCGTCTCGCTTTCAGTTGTTCAGCAGTGACAGCGCACATGTCCGATAGTCGGAAAAGTCACATGTCCCGTTACGGTATTGTGGTTACTTGTGCCTGTCAAAATATTTGACCTTCAGTGTTTACTACTGCACGTGTGTTTGAAGATTAACTGTTACATATTTAATACGACTTATTTCATAACAAGAGGACTAATAGCGAGGTGAGTTATTTCATTTCCTTGTTTAATTCAAACAGCCTTAGTAGTGGTTTATAAGCTATTTCCCTTACATCACATCAAATTTCTGGACCATCAAGCAGATGACTATTTACATTAGAAAGCTGACATTAAGTTCATATCTTACCCAAACTCAGCTCTACCTGTTATGGTAAGCGAGTATTGATAAATGTGAGTTCTATACGCACACTTAAATTACTATACTATGCATATTTTAACTCCATCACGGAATATGGAATTTTATTTTGAGGCAATTCAGTAGAGAGTAAACTAATATTGCTGATACTAAAGAAGGCTATAAGAATTATTTCCAACATCCATAATAGACGCTCTTACAAATATCGTTTCAGAAGACGGTATAAAAAACCTGACCCTGCATGTGTATGTATACTCTATTCTTCATATGCAATCGAGTCACATTTATAATGAACAATGAAATTCATGCGATAAAAACTAGACAAAAGAGCAACATCCATCATTCCAGTGCATAACTTTCTTGCTTCCAGAAAGGTGTATATTATGAAATCATAAAAATATGTAATGTTTCCTTCCTAATGATTTTAAGGAAAAACTTGACGGTTCCAATGCTTCCGGCCCAGGCCGATGGTTTTAAGTGTGCCTGAAAACAACTGCCGTGTCAGTAGGTTTACATGAACTCCTGAGGAATGAAATTCCGACATCCCGGCGACACTGATATCATCCTTGCAATTGATAGCGTCGTTAAAACAAATAACAACAACAACAACAACAATAATAATAATAATAATAATAATAATAATAATAATAATAATAATAATAATAATAATAATAATAATAATAATAATAATAATAATAATAATAATAATAATAATAATAATAATAATAATAATAATAATAATAATAATAATAATAATAATAATAATAATAATAATAATAATAATAATAATAATAATAATAATAATAATAATAATAATAATAATAATAATAATAATAATAATAATAATAATAATAATAATAATAACAGAAAATGTATACAACATATATATAGAAATGCAGATGAGAAAGCATTTGCTAGCTTTTTCGTTGTTTGCGGCATGATATCCACAAAAAATCTGATGTATTGCACTCACATGACTTTCTCTACTCTTGTACTAACCATTCTTACAAACTCTTATTCCTATATCTTCTTTGTGTTAGTTGAGATAAACATTTGCACAAATTATCTTATTGCTTATTTCCTTGTAGATGCAAGGGCAATGTTAGAATACAGTTTGTCAAATTTTTTAAAGCTTTGAAATTCCGCTCTCTTTACACACTTAACATATAAAAGATGAACAACGATGTTTCATTTCACGAAAGTTCTAAGTTTTCCGAAACTCACACACATAACAAGGAATATCTCCGAAATGGTTCACTCTACAAGAAAATTTATTCAAACATAAATTGTGTATTTTAGCAAGATCTACGTGTTTTTGTAAAGTATGATTTGGTGTATCTCTAACGGTTTACCAGTTATGCAAAAGTCGTCCAGAGTAGATACGACTACAGGGGCTATAGCCAGAAAATTCAAGATATACATTTCATTTTTCATAAAAATATCTCAAACATGACATTTTAATCATAATCGTTAGAGCCATCTTCAAGAAAATCAAGATGTTCGAAACATTTTCCATGTAAGGGGTAGTTTAGCGTGGGGCTATTTTCTTCAAAATCTTCGTGTCGCAGCCTTGAAAGGCATTAAACTTAAATACCTACTTTTCGTTTTTGAGTTATGCTGTCCACAGGCTGACAGACTGACAGACAGACAGACACACACACACACACACACACACACACACACACACACACACACACACACACACACACATACATACACACACACAGAGAGACATTTTTCTAAAAATGCTATTTTTGAATTCAGGGGGTCTCAAAACACATATTTCCGGTGAAATCTCGACATTGAATTTTTGGGTGGAATACAATACTTCCCCTACTTACCAGTAGAGAAAGTAAAAATGAACAATGATGTTCCATTTCATGAAGGTTTTTATGTTTTTCGAAACTCACAAATAACAAGGAATATCTCCGAAAAGGTTCACTCTACAAAAAAAAAATTATTTGGACATAATTTGTGTGTTTTAGCAAGCTCTACATTTTTCATACAGTAAGATTTTGTCTATCTCTTATTGTTTACAAGTTATTCAAAAGTCATCCAGAGTAAATAGGACTCCATAAGCTAAAGCCAGAAAATTAAAAGTGAACATTTCATTTGTCGTACAAATATCTTAAACATATGGCATTTTAATGAGAATCGTTAGGGCCATTTTCAAGAAAATGAAAGTTTTCCATGTAAAGGGTAGTTTAGGGTGGGGTTGTTTTCTTCAAAACTTCGTGTCACATCCTTGAAAGACATACCAACTTTGCTTTTTAACCAACTTTTCGTTTATGAGTTATGCTGTCCACAGACTGAGACAGACACACACACACACACACACACACACACACACACACACACACACACACACACACACACACACACACACGGACCTTTTTCTGAAAATTCTTTTTTTTTTATTCAGGGGGTTTCAAAACATATTTCCGGTGAAATCTCGACATCGAATTTTTGGGTGGAATACAATGGTTCTCTACTTACCAGTAGAGAAAGTAAAAAGTCGTTCAATGTTGGCTCGAAGAAAACCATGTAATATCTTGTTACAAATGAGGTAAAGGAGGTGACCGAGACCATAATTCATCCACTGATAGCGATCGCGCAACGACCTTTGGACTCCTGAAATCAACTAAGGAAGGGGTGTGTACCGCTGTGTTGCATAGTTACACGGCGAAAGGTTCATGAATCACGAGTCTACTTTGCCCACCTCTGACGTACGGTATCTGGCATTCCAAACTGTCTTCTAGCCTTATGAAGACAAGGATTTTCTCATTGTAGAATGGATAGAATATATTTAGAATAGAGAAAAAACAGAGCATCACATATTGCGTATATAACATTCATATTTTATTGAAAACTCCGTATCTCTTCTTACTTATACAGCGTAATTGGTTACATTTTATAACACTTCTTTCTGTTTTTTGCCTACTTTACATCCAAAATATTTCGAGGTGTTGTGAAGGCTCAAAGGGTGTATTTTCACCACTATTACTATAGTGACTCTAGTTACCCTGGTTTCTAGCAGTTACCCTTTTCATTATAATTTTCGGCCTGTTTCATATTTTATGAAACATGTTAGGATGCTTTAGAAAAGCTAGTATTCGCGAGTTTTAAACTTCAAATGAAATAGTTTTGAATAGCACATTAGCATTCCTATATGGCATTAAAACATTGCAATTTTAATATCACATTAAACCCTAAGTTATTAAATTTCGGTAAACTTACGTCAGTCATATTTCTTAATAAGAGGTCACAAAAATAAAACTCCAAAAACTGACGACAGCTGAGAAATACAAGATTTCCCAGCAAATCGAATATCCTGTATTTTCCTTACGTGTGTCTTCTATGTGGAGAAGCAAGTTGTATACTTTATAACCCTACATAAATGAAAGTCCACCTATTATTATTTTCATATTTAATGTCAAAAACTATTCGCATAAGTCTTATGAATCCCAATATTACATCCTAGAACTCATAAATAAAACAATTTGTTTCCTCTTTTGAGAGAAAAATGTCTAAAAACATTAATTTTTCGCAAAAAATTTCTAGTTCAGCTTCTAGAAAAGAAAATCAGTGCAGTTCGGCTGACTGGCAGAGTATCAGAGTAGCATATCGATACTCTGCAGTAAACCCAGCAGCTGTAATGTTTCCATGTCTGTATAAAAAAGACAGTAACAAATTTTTTATACTTCCCGGAACACACTTTAGACGGCTTGATGGGCCTTCAACCGCAACCAAATGAATGAGTCAAAGAGCGGAACGCAGACTACAAGGACGGTGGTTGCACTCTAATCTCATGGTATCATCACCTAACACTTCAATTTAAAGTGCTATGAATAGCTACAAAATGAAACAGGTTCCACAATAATTTATATATTCTGCACTCCGAGATACTGTTTAAAGCTTTGAAGAAAAGTTTATTGCTTTCATGTAGGAGAGGAGGCGGTTTTATGGAATAGGGTTGTAAAATGGAAAACCATGTTTATGCTTGTTAATGGAAGTATTATATTTCACGAAGCTCGAAAAAAGTATAAAAACAGATAAATTTCCTATAAAACGAATATCTTGAAAAATCCATAAATTAATGTATTTAGCATGGAAAATATTTTTGCTTTTATCATTACATTTTTTATTTTTATTTATTTTTTTATTTAGGATTAAAAGTTTTCTTTTTTTAGCAAGGTGATATGCAGCATTATTTCTACTGCTTATATTAGTATGAATGACATGTTCCTATTCCAAACTATTGTTTATTTACTGAACTGCAAAGTGGTATATTCATTAATTGTGAGGAATTGATTGTATTCGAAATTAAAAATTTTAATAAAAAATGAAAACGTTGTCCAATTACCACCTCTTTCCCTACAAAAATTACATATTTATCCTTTGCCTTTTCCTTAGATTTGTGCTGAAACTATGGATAATATGGGTTAGAAGTAATCCAAGGGAAGTTCTCAAGAAACTTTTATCAGAAATTATACGAAAAAGAGAACTGCTGACAAAATAAATAAATATATTCCTAATATGCTGTTATTGCTGCCACTCACTCACTCACTCACTCGCTCACTCACTCACTCACTCACTCACTCACTCACTCACTCACTCACTCACTCACTCACATGTTATTACTTAACTAACTTCTTTTCATCAGAAGTAATTACTCTGTTACTATAATCTGGTTTAAGAGACCATTACTTGCTTTTCCAAAAATTAAAAATAAAGTTGGAATTAAACTTCCTTCAAAAAAAAAATAAAACGAAATTATATTTAAACTACATAGCACTGAACATGGGCCATAGCGACCCTCTGTGCGTCCTAGGGTGACCCAAAGGGCGACCACATCCGGACATATGGACTAGCAAGAACGGGGTTCCTATCGATTACAACAGGACAACAATTCTGACGAGGGCTACTTCTGCCTTAGCCAACCGTAATCTGGCGGTCCAGAGAATTGACGAACTCACTCCCAGGAAGCATCCCCACCTATCCCGTGCCAGGAAGATATTTTCCCAAAGCACAACTTTCACCGTTCTATCGCAACAGCCAACTGCTGATGTTTTTAAACACACAAGCCGTGTGTGGGCAATGTTTAAGAGGTGGATTCAGGACTAAGAAATTCAATGCAGTTAGATTGCCATTAGAAGATTAGACCTTCGCATAACCGTAAGAGATAGACCAAATCTTGCTATACAATAAATGTAGACCCTGCTAAAATACGCCATTTATGTCTAAATAATTTTTAGAGTGTACCATTTAGGAGATATTCCTTGCCATTTGTGTGACTTTTGGAAAACTTAAACTTTCGTCAAATGGAACATCGTTATTCATTTTTTATGTTAGCCGTGCAAAGAGAACGGAATTTGAAAGTTTTAAAAGATTTGACTATCCCACAAAGCCTACTGTATTCTCATATTCCCCTTGCACTTACAAGAAAATGAGCAATTAAGATAATTTTTACAAATGCTTATCTCGATTAAGAAGATGAAGAAATAATTGTTTGTAAAAATAGTTAGTACAAGAGTAAAGAAGGCCATGTGAGTGCAACACATCCGATTTTTTAAATGTTTTTGTCTTTTGAAGTGCTGTTACCATTTACTTATTTCTCACGATGTCATGAAAATATTATGGAACTTCAACATGAGCATATCAAGATTTGATTATCACTTAGTCTACTGCACTCCCTTGCACCTATAACTAAAATATATGTAATGAAAGCATTTCTGTGAACGTTTATCTCAGTTAACATGAAGAAGACAGAAAATACGCTTTTGTATGAACAGTTTGCAGAAGACGTGTACATACAAACAAACAAGAGCTACTAGAGAAAGTCATATGATTATAACAAATGAGAATTTTGAATTATCTTAAGCAGTTCTTGATTTGCGTTTCAAAGTCCTTTAAATGTTGAGAAAGTTATTGATTTTGCGATAGTTTGGGTGGCAGAAGTTTTCCAAGAAAGGAATGTATAGTCTCACGCGTATTACAGTTCACTTACAGATTGCAAATATATGGGTAGATATTTGTTTGGAAGTGCACAACTGGCCATGACGGGGAGCTTCCTGTGTAAATAACGGTAGCAGCTAAATCTGGTGTACCAGCGTCCGGAGCTATTTCATGATTTGTTACCGGAAATAACATCACTACAGTAGCGTACAATTGCCAAGAAGGGGGAAAAACCAATATCAAGAAGAGCTATGTTCAACTGTTAAAAGTTCTATGATACCCATACAAACTTCAGATTAAATAACAATAATACATGGTGCCATTGCTTTGTGCGTCACCTTCTCACACCATCGTTCCAACGTAACTCAAAAACGAAAAGTTCGATAAATACCTTACTTCAAATTCAAATTCGGTATCTCCCAATGATGCGACAGGAAGAAATGTCCCATCTCAACCTACTCTTTCCTCGCAAAAAATCAATATTTTTAATTTTCTAAAAGATGGCTCTAGTAATTTTGATTGAAATATCAAATTTTAATATATTTACATGAAAAATAAAACGTATCGCTTGAATTTTCCCTTCGTTAGAAAAGATTGTTGTATCAGTTTCCAGAAGTTTTAAACCATAATAAATGTACAAAAATTTACTACGTGAAAAGCGTAAACCTCTTTAAAACACACGTTTATTTCAAATAAAATGTTTTTGGACAGACAGACAGACAGACAGACAGCCATCTGTCTAGCCATTTCTAGAGTCATGTTTGCTACTATTTTCTAGTTTTGATTTTCTAAAAAATGGCCGTAACGTTTTTGATTAAAATATTATATGCTTAAGTATGTTTATGAAATATAAAATGTATATATTGATTTTTCTGGAACAATCTTTGAGGTACTCATCCTTCTGAATTAATTTTGTATAGCTGGTAAACGTAAGATACCTATACGCAAAATCTTACAAAAATTTTAGATCAGGTTAAACCACACAATTTGTGTTAAATCAATGGTTTTATGGAGTTAACTGTTTCCAGGTATTCCATTTTATTTCTTTGAATTTTTAAATTGTTAGCTTTTACCAACTGGAAAGTCGCTACTCGCTCTTCAACCCATCAAACAGCGATGCGCTCTTTAAAATTTGGCCATCGCTTTACGTATTGTTAAACATGAAACAATTCCTTCGTAACCAAAATATCAGCGTAACGTTAACGCGCACTATATAAACATTACGTCATTAGGAGGAGGTTCTCTGTATTGTCTTGTGCACCGGGAACCTGCTCTTGTTGACCTCTGACCGGGTGCAAAGATCAGAGTCAGCTACAGTGTATGGCTCATGCGTAGCCAACCTCGCATCCATTGAAGGAAATGTCTCATCTTTAGCTATTGTCTTCTACAACGAAATCTGTAAATGGGAATTGAAAGTTTACTGGAGTAACTAGAAGTAGATAGACTAATAAGATTTTATAACAATAGTTTGTTGAAGACCAAGTAAATACGTATTTTATTTGTTAGCGACGCTGTCATTTGTCAGGATCATATGAATGCTGCCGGTGTGCTGAAATTTCGTCCCGCAGGAGTTCTTTAACATGCCAGTAAATTTACTTATGTGGGGCTGTTTGGGCCGAGTTTGAGCCTTGGACCTTGAGGTCAATAGACCAGCGCCTGACGAACCGAGCCACCCAGACCAACAGAGCCCGAGTAGAGAAAGTTGTGTGAATGCAGATTTTTAAAACTGACCATATTTATCTCATCTCTGTTTTATGCGTACAAGAAAATGTGTAAATTAATAATAGATTAATAAGCAGATAGAGAAATAAATGTTTGCAGGAACGATTTTAGAGAGTGAGTAGAGAAATTCGTGTGAATGAAACCAGATTTTTTTGTACTGTTGTGAAAGGCCGAAATTTGATTTCTGTTACTTAAAAGTACTTCTGTGCTCTAATGTTATGAAATACAACGGCATCACATCGAAGTTTTTGTTTTGTTTACAGTTTATGAAAAGAATAACTCTCTTCTGAAAGCAAACAATGGAAATACAATCACAAAGAAACAGACAACAAATTTTGCTTCTAGATTTAGCAAAGCTATGCTTCATACTTTATGCTTCATAAGAAAACAATTTTCTCGCACCTTAAAGAGCAAAGTATGAGAAATTAAGTTTGGTTAAGAAACAAGACAACTTTTATTTTTAGAATTAGGAAAGATTTTGAGATGAATGAATAATAGATAATAACATTCAACCCTTTTGCGCTTCTTTAAGGCATGAAAAAAAAAAAAAAAAAAAACGTCGTGAAAAATATCTGTGTTCATGAATAATAATGATACAGCAACTGGCGACCGCTAACGCACCTGCAAAGGATACTTCGGTGGATGAATGAATTCTGTCCTCTTTCAAAGATTTCTGGAGTATTTCCTATTTATAACAGACAGTATCCTCGCTAGCAATTCTTCATCACACGCAACTGGTGTTTCGAACACCAGAGATATTCCTATCAAAAGAAATCTATGAGGATGAGATCGAATAGCGAGGTAGCTATAATCGGTCCACCCTTAGATCCGCACCCGATGTAAACACAAGCCGTCAACAAGTAACCCGCGATACGCCGAAACCGAAGCACTCATAAAATATATTACCTTAAATATTGGCAATTATCTGTGAGTTTTGAAGATGTACAATGATCCTGGTAAAGACTACTTGAATGTAACGCGATAGCAGCGCTATTCCTAAAATTCCGAGTAAATTTCGCTCTATTGCATCATAAACACGAGGCATGATTCCACGTGGCGTTTGTTTGTATTAGTCGCAGATGATATGAGCATCAGGTTATCGCGGAGGGATACAAGGGGTGGATCTAAGGCTGGATGGAGTATAGACTACTGAACCGCCTCCTTCAATTCGACTGGGAAATCGTTATCCAGATGCTGTCGCATGTTCTTATTAAAATGGGGAGGAGTCCCACCACGGTGCAACCACGTTTAATCTCAAACTTCTAAAAGGACCTCTTCCACGAATAGAGGCAGCACGTTAATCAAAGACCGTAGTTCACCTTGCACATTGCGCCGTAAAGGAAGAAGCCAGGGCTATTTAAATGACCACTAACTAAGCCAGCCTATACATTGATCCTGCGTCTTCCTTCTCGAGGAAGGCATTTACGCATATGTGACTGTTCTTGTGATTAAGTTTATGCTCATCTTTGCTAAAAGCGGCGTGTTCAGTCAAGGCCACTGGAGACAAAAGACGTGGATTTTCCCCGTGATGTTGTAATAACCGGGAAGCAAAGAGCTCCGGTCCTATGGTTCGGGAGTTCAGGATGTGGTATGTAAGTGAAACCACTCGCTAAACATTGCTGATGCTGCTTTTACCCATGACACATGCTATTGAAGAAAACTTGCTGAAGTTTGACACTTGATTTCCGTTTAACGTCCTTTATCCCAATAGGTTATGTCGGACGATGAATGAAACAAGTAAAATGATCCTAAATGAGCCCGGGATACACAGAGCTTAATGTTACCCGATATTAGCCTTTTTAGGATAAGAGAAACCACCAGAAAAATCTTATCCACGTAACTCACCCTAACCTAGATTCAAATTCGGGACCTCTTGAAAAATTGAGGCGGATACGCCGATAAACAGAGGTAGGCTGAGCATTCCTTGCTCAAAGCGTGCAGAACCTTGCTCAGGTCCAATCCATGTCTTGTAGATGTAACGCAACGAAAGCTTGCCAACAAGATCTGTGTGAAACTTCGGTATTACTCGGATAGAGTCGGGTTACCTCGCTCGATTAAAGGCCGCATACATTGCACCTGTATACACTATCTACTCACATTTTACTCATTCACTAGGACATGCACACCTCGAGACGTTGTTAGATATCGGAGACCGTAACAGAGACGCTGTCACTCTGCAACAGAAGTAGCGGTACGTTTTACGGAAATATTCTTCTGCACATCCTTCAGATTGGTAAGCTTTCGTTGCGCCAGCTCTAGACGCTGATGAACAGACTGAAAGGTTCTACGATAAGAATGTCGTCTAACGTCATACAGCTGCACAGCTATAGATGTACACCCTCCAGCATGTGTATTAAATGCACATCTACCAGCTCTGCAAATCAATACTCGTTAGTCATATCTTGTTCTGACTGTTTGTTTAGTAGTCATGTTCATGCAACACAAACACGCATGCGTGCGTATATTTAAATTATTGTTACTGTTATTACTATTATTATATTGAGTAGTCGGAAGTAGCCTTCATTATTATTATTATTATTATTATTATTATTATTATTATTATTATTATTATTATTATTATTATTATTATTATTATTATTATTATTATTATTATTATTATTATTATTATTATTATTATTATTATTATTATTATTATTATTATTATTATTATTATTATTATTATTATTATTATTATTATTATTATTATTATTATTATAATTATTATTATTATTATTATTATTATTATTATTATTATTATTATTATTATTATTGTTGTTGTTGTTGTTGTTATTATATTGTTGTGGTGGTTCCTGAAGCTCAAATAACAATATTGAATTTTCGGGCAGAACTCAAAAAATATTTTGTGGAATAATTTTAGATGCTCCACTGAGTATAATAGGATAAGATACTTGGACCTGGAGTGACTAATTCGACTGGCCTAAAGAAATATTTGAAAGACCGAGGAACCAGGGCAAAATGAATTTGATAAATTCAGTTTAAAAGTATTTCAATAAGAATAGATTGTGAAAAACCTAACCAGGAAGTCAATACTTGTTGAAAAGGTATTGAAGAGCGGTTAGGGTACAAGATACAGATAGAAAATATGTATTAAACATAAGTCGAAAGTGGCAGAAAGAAGACCATTGTTATTTTGCATAAAATGAAATGTCGTGGTCGGAAGAGGCACAAACCAGATAAATGTATCAAAATAACAAATAACCCCTAATGCAACAGCCTTTCGCGGGCCAAGGCTTACCACCCGACCGCTGCGTCCCCCACCTCTACCCACTATAGGATTCATGAGTGGGGTGCAGAACTGGAGAAGGGGACGTGGCCAGCGCCCCGAGTCCTCCTGGCCGGTTATGCGACCTTCGCGCTGGAGTAGCTACTTATTTATTAAGAAGCTCCTCAATTGTCCCCTCCGAGATCTAACAAGGCTGAGTGCACCCCGTGCCAGACAGCCAGATAAATATACCTATACAAAAGTAATTAAAGAGATAACTTAAAATCAGTATTGTTTATTATTATTATTATTATTATTATTATTATTATTATTATTATTATTATTATTATTATTATTATTATTATTATTATTATTATTATTATTATTATTATTATTATTATTATTATTATTATTATTATTATTATTATTATTATTATTATTATTATTATTATTATTATTATTATTATTATTATTATTATTATTATTATTATTATTACTGCTACTATTATGAGTATAGAGGCTTAATAGTTTTAGGGCAAATGCATAGCAGGAGAAATGTCATGTTCTAGGTTCCATAATGATATCTTTTAGCTAAAGTTATAAAGCATTAATGTTTTAAGCTGATGTGCTGCATTCACATGACCTTCTCTACCCATTCCTAAACAAGCTGTCATTACAAAAACGTATTCTTCTAACTAATTAATGTTAATCCAAAGAAGCATTTGCAGAAATTGTTTCATTGTATATTTCCTAGCAGGTAGAAGAGGATTATGGCCATACAGTGAAATTTAAGTCATAGCCACATCTTTAAAGCTGGTCGCTACGCCTTTACTTTAAAATTCGGCACTCATTCAAGTTATACACTTTATTTGTAGTGAAAATACATATTTTAAACATATATTATTTTAATCAATATGCTTGCAGGCATTTTGAGAAAATCAAACTTTGAATTATCCTGTTTAAGCTATCCATAGCTATCCAAAGGCTTTAATAGGTATATAAAGAAAGTAAGTCAATGACTATTGATGGTCCAACACTGCTCGTAAGTTAATGCTAATGTTATCTACACAATTTATTTTTCGGTTTATACCTACTCCTTTTAATGTCTACTATTTTTATACTGCTATAGAATAAATTACGCACGAGAGTCGAATTCCAATAGATAAACTTCGTACTATTCTCATTTCGTATCTCCCAGTAATATCGAAGTCATTCCCTCTCTTTAATTATGTGTACTTTCATTCTGTTTTTTACTTGTTATTAAGATGTATCGGTACTTTATAAACACTTTTCTAGCATTCTTTCCCATACTCAAAGCCATGTTTGAAATACCTCGAGCTCTGAAAAGTAAGGTCCAGTCATGCAGTCATAAGGTCCAATATACACTCCTCCCTTTGAGTGCGTTTAAGAATTCAAGAGATTCAACCTTTGAGCCTGCTCTCCGGTGGTGCAGTTCACAGCCAGTAGTCTCTCTTCTATCAGTACAATTAGCAGCATCTCAGTGACAAAAGTTAAACGTATATTTTGTTGCAAACATTTCCCGATCGAATAGGTACCCCATACCGCATAATTTACCGTTTTGGCTCGTATATCATACACGTCCTGTGTATTGAGAACACACAACGCCAACATTAGCGTTACCATGCGAATTCTTTTTTACATAAAAACCGAGTGTGAAGAGCTGAATAAAAAATATCACAGTAATTCTAATGAGAAGTTTAGCTGTGGAAAAAAAAAAAAATCCACAATTTCCATTCGAGAGACTAAATTTTTTATCACAGTATGGTATACATATGAGGGTACTTCAAAAAGTAAGTCACATGTCCCACACTAAGACCATCGTGCAACAAGAATGGCGCTTTGTCAGAATAGAGTTCATTTCCCGGAATTCCTGCAGACAGAGTTCTGCTACGGCACTGATATCAAGTGCATCACCGTGTACGAGCAAAATGGCGCGTCAACTGGAAACATACTCCGAAGTTGAAGTAAGCCGAACGGTACAGATCTTGTGGACAACACTTTGAAATTGCATAGAGATTCATTTTGAAACTCTGCGATATAAGGTACAAACGCAATATCGCGTCTAATCATAGTGAAATTAAGTAGAGGTATTGTTCTACTACACGACAATGCAACACCTCACATGGCGCACATAACACAAGCCTTGCTTCATTGTTTTTGATGGGAGATATGGAAGCACAGATCTTGTGCAATGCGATTTCCGTCTGCTCAGCAAGCTGAAAGAACAACGGTCCTCGAATGTCTCCGTGGCCAAGGAGAGATTTCTATCGCTGATGAATTAAACAACTGATAGAACATTCACACCGTTGTTTAGAGAGACTTGGTGACTATATGGAAAGATAGTGTCATGTATCGGTGCCACTTTGTAATGTAGTGCACCATTCAAAAAAGTTACTTGCCTGCCACAGTCATGTGTAACTTACTTTTTGAGTCCCCTCGTAAGAATGATTACACACAAAAGTTCAATCATATGTCTACACTTGTTTAAGAGATATTACTGTTTTTGTTCTAGATATAATTAATTTAAGGATGTTAATTAAAAATGCTCCACGTCCCAAATATGAGTTTACTACTAATGATTTTATTCTGCCTTTAAGACACCATTTTAAACATCCCACTTGAAGCTTTGTAAAATTTAGATTAGATATGCTAGAAAAGAACAAATCCTTTGCAGTCTGACATTTTTCGATTTTATGAATATGAAAATATTTAATAAAGGTCTGATGTGTTGCACTCACATGACTTTCTCTACTCTTGTACTAACCATTCTTACAAACTCTCTTTTCTATATCTTCTTCATGTTACTTGAGACAAACGTTTGTACAAATTATCTTATTGGTTATTTCCTTGTAGGTGCAAGAGGAATATTAGAATACAGTAGGCTTTGAGCGATAGTCAAATATTTTAAAGCTTTGAGATCCCGTTCTCTTTGCACACTTAACATATAAAAAAAATGAACAATGATGTTCCATTTCACGAAAATCTTGTTTTCCGAAACTCACACAAATAACAAGGAATATCCCCGAAATGGTTCACTCTAGAAAAAAATTATTGAGACATAAATTCTGAGCTTTAGCGAGATCTACATTTTTTGTGTATTAAGATTTTGTCTATCTCCTACGGTTTAAGAGTTTTTCAAAAGTCATCCAGAGTAAACAGGACTGCATAGGCTATAGCTAGAAAATTCAAAATGTACATTTCATATGTCATACAAATATCTTAAACATGTGACATTTTAATCAAAATCGTTAGAGCCATTTTCAAGAAAATCAAATTTTTTGCAAAATTTTCCGTCTAAAGGGTAGTTTAGGGTGGAGCTATTTTCTTTAAAATCTTCGTGTTGCATCCTTGAAAGACATTAAACTTATATACCAACTTTGCTCTTTAATTAACTTTTCCTTTTTGAGTTATGCTGTCCACAGGTTGACAAACACACACACACACACACACACACACACACACACACACACACACACACACACACACACACACACACACACACACACACACACACACACGGACCTTCTTCTAAAAAATGCTTTTTTTGGATTCAGGAGGTCTCAAAACATATTTCCGGTGAAATCTCGACATTCAATTTCTGGGTGGAATACAATACTTACTAGTGGAGAAAGTAAAAAGCTGATGTGTTGCAGTCACATGACTTTCTCTACTTTTGTACTAACCATTCTTACAAACTCTTATTCTTACAATTCTTCCTGTTACTTGAGATAAACATTTATAGAAATTACCTTTTTGCTTATTTCCTTGTAGTTGCAAGAAGGAATGTTAAAATGCAGTAGGCTTTGAGCGATAGTTAAATCTTTCAAAGCGGGTTCTTTTTGCACGCTTAACATAAAAAAGCTGATGTGTTGCACTCACATGACTTTCTCTACTCTTGTACTAATCATTCTTACAAACTCTTATTCCTATATCTTCTTATGTTAGTTAAGGTAAACATTTGTACAAAACATCTTATTGCTTATTAGCTTGTAGGTGCAAGGTGAATATTAGAATACAGTAGGCTTTGTGCGACGGTCAAATCTTTTAAAGTTTTGAAATTCCGCTCTCTTTGCACACTTAACATATAAAAAATGAACACCGATGTTCCACTTCGCGAAAGTTTTGTTTTCCGAAACTCACACACATAACAAGGAATATCCCCGAAGTGGTGCAACCTACAAGAAAATTTATTTGGACATAAATTGTGTATTTTAGCAAGATCTACATTTTTTGTATATTATGATTTGGTCTTTCTCTAACGGTTTACCAGTTATGTAAAACTCGTCCAGAGTAAATGCGACTACAGGGGCTATAGCCAGAAAATTCAAAATATACATTTCATTTGTCATAAAAATATCTCAAACATATGACATTTTAATCAAAATCGTTTGAGCCATTTTCAAGAAAATCAAAATTTTCGGAACTTTTTCCATGTGAAGGTTAGTTTAGGGTGGTGCTATTTTGTTCAAAATCTTCGTGTCGCATCCTTGAAAGACATTAAACTTAAATACCAACTTTGGCTTTTAACCGACTTTTCGTTTTTGAGTTATGCTGTCCACAGACTGACACACACACACGAGCGCGCGCGGGCCTTTTTCTAAAAATGCCTTTTTTTTTTTTTTTTTTTTTTTGATTCAGGGGGTCTCAAAGCATATATTTCGGTGAAATCTCGACATCGAATTTTTGGGCGGAATACAATACTTCCTTCTACTCAACATTAGAGAAAGTAATAAGATATTTTTAACGATTTAAAATGGTTATGTGATTCTCTTAAGCAATTATTCAAGTTTGTTGAAAGTTATCAGTTAATCGGTCAAACATTTTGACCTTAGAATTTTAAAAAGTGAAAAATACAGAAAAAGGATTTTGAGAAAAACATTTATGATTGGAAAGTGTATTGCAGTATTGTACTTCACTGTATTTCAAAGACCACACAGAATAATAACTATTACTTGCACTAGTAGATAAAGGTCGCAAAATGAAAGTATGAAGTATACCTACAGTCAAAAGCAAAATGATCAATTTTTTAATTTTTTTTTTTTTTTTTTTTTTTTTTTTTTTTTTTGCATATTTTCATCCAATTTCACAGGTGCATTGCCCTAAGTGAATTTTCAGGAAACAATGCGTTATATAATCATTATGGCTCAAACCTTTCTTATCTCTTCAGATCTGAATCTATCTGAGGTGGATGTGACTAGGTTTCGAAGTGGAATTGACATACAACGGTCTGAATATACCCATTAGCGATTGACTCAAAGAGGAGTTTCAATAATGAAAATTTGTCTGTAGTTATTTATGCAATATCCAAAACACAACTATGCTTCATGTTAGCCTAATGCACACGGCTATAATGCATTCTGTGAGATTTTGAAACCAGGATATCCCATATGAAGGAATAACATTTAACTTGTTATCAACACTGCGATTAGTTGTATTTTCTCCATAATGACTCTATGACAACTTTTGGAGGGGGACTTAACAGCTCGACCGAAAGGCGATCTTTTGTGCGTATGCCCCTAACGGGGTGTCCCCGGGAGGAAGGATGAGGCGAATGGATCCTAAGTGCGGCCGGTACGTCTGTGCATTTTCCCAGGTTGAGGCACCCCGGCGGACGCTGACTTAGCTCCCGTCTCCCTCTCGGGCTTGTACCATCCCATGGGGTGTCCGGCCCAATCCCGGGGGAAGAGAGCTCAGATCGCATTCGTGCAACCTGCCCTGCTGCTGCCGCGACGCTCGCCGACGCTTCCAACACTGAAAGAAACCTAACGGGATGAAGAGTGAAATGAAATGATGAATGCAATTAAATGGATGACAGGAAATTCGGAGATATGGAAATCCTTCCCAGTATTCGCCTGGACCCGGAGAAACCTCCAAAAAAAATCCATGGGTCAGGAAGGTCAGCCCCGGGGATCGAACCCACAAGCTCCCGAATGCGAGCCACAGATGCTAGTGCTTAACCCGTTCCGCTCTTTTTTTTTTTTTTTTTTTTTTTTGTTTCCCTTAACAAAGTATCTCCATCTCTATGAACAATATCAAACAACAGTAAATTTCAATCTCAAAATGTAACTCTGAGCTATCCACAATGAGAAATTTGATAACTTAATGAGTTTCAAAATTGAATGCTGGCCAGTCAGTGGTGATTCTCAGAGTATGAGTTCTTGAACAACAATAGTAGCCAACAGCATGAAAATAAACTTATTCATGGGATTTAATTTTAAGGTATTAGAATATGACTTCTTGTATTGTTTGACCGCTTGTGTTTAGCTTTTTAAGCGTTTAATGTTTTAACATTCACTTTTTAATGTTTTAACTGTTTAGCGTCTTGAATTTTGTGTTTTAGCTTTGGCCTTCTAAGCACATCAGTTTGTGAGTGTTTTAGACTTTACAATTTGACTTCATCCCCAAATGATGCAGCTGTCGGCGGGCTCTTCATCTCCACTCACTCATTCACTGAAAACAAACACACTTTCTAGAGAAATACACTTGTTCCTATTTATATTTCGTTTTTGATAAACTGCATACCATATGATACAGTGAACTAGCTCAAAGAAAACCAATTAAGCCTCAAGCTCTAACTTCTGAATACTAACCGTGCCTCTAATGATCAATTTAATAACTTTATGACTGTCTCAAAATAGAATGCTGGTCAACCATTGGTAATCCCAGAATAAGGATTCTTAAAAAACAACATTAAAACGTACATTGTTGAGACAAACACAGTTGTTCCTATTTGCAGGAAGTTGTTTTGATGTACTTTCTCTCTGTTCAAGGTTAAGTGAATGCCTTACGATGTTTTCCATTCGGATTCCTGATGATAGTACAAAAAAATCCTTGAAATAAGGCACCGGAAGCTCAGTTGAAAGCATCCTTCATGTCTAGCAAGCAACTGCAACCGCCGGCTTACAACATGAAGACATGACACCATGCAAATAGGGAGAATGCAACACAAGTGACTACCTACTTCGGCAGTCAGCATGAGTGGCATTGCTACAACGGTGCTCTACAGTTTGGTTCTATTGCTGCAGCTGAGACTAGCACCGGGTAAGTTCTGCCATTTCTCATCTCCTCACAACCAACAACGATTGTATTACAAGTTCCATAAAGTCGCTTATGCTCGACCATACCCAAATTTATTAACTGTAAGCCTGAAAGCGATCCTTTAATGGACCTCCTTAAGTTCAAAACTTTCATTAAAGAACTGGTCTTCAACCAATCGGACAATTCAATTTTCATTAAAGGACAAGTGTTCCACCAATCAGAGAATTCCCATGCAGCAATGGCAAAGAGCAATATCGATTAATTCTCGAAATGCAACTAGCGCGAGTTTAGAAAACGCTAAAATGTCGGACACTACTGACAGTGAGATGCAACTTACTCCACCTAAGTAAGATGCAATTTACACAGATTAACCTCAATGCAGACCCAACTTCCAAGAATATTGCACTAAGCACAGTCCCGCAAGTTGATCTCACTAATTGTACAATAAATAACTTATACATGAAACAAAGTTTCGTCTGAAAACCAATATATTCAATTTGCCTTCTATTTTTCAATGTTGCGTAGTATTCCAAGATTATCATTTTCATCATGCAGCTGTGACGTGCTACAAACGAATCTGTCGTTTAGCGCTTGCGCAGAACTCCAAATATCAGCTGATGCAATATGTAGGTCATTGTCTCTGGTGAGTGTACAACATTTTTCAATATTTCAACTATAAAATAAGGAATATGGTCAAGCATTAATTGTCGTATGAAACTTAACTATAATGGTAATTAAGACGCTCGCTTCGCTCGTTTCCTAATGTACATTCCCGACTTAATTACTAAGATTATAGTCTCGTTGAATAATATACTATTTTACTTCCTATGGTAAGTGGAGGAAGTATTGCATTTCACCCAAAAATTCGATACCAATACTTCACTAGAATACCGTTTTTAGACGCTCTAAAACAAAAAAACAAAAAATTTTTATAAAACGTCTCTGCTCTAACACGAGAATATTTATTTCTAAGAGCAAGTTTAAATACCTCGATTCCTAAGCGCTCTTTACACATATTTTCAATACCTGTGCCATTTTTCAATGTAACTAATTCCATCTACAACTGTAATGATGCTGAGTTTGGAAAAGGAAAGGGAAGATTATGCAAAGTAAAAGCGGTAAATATAAAGTTATGATTTCATGACCTTTTTAGCAAATGCCAAATAAATCGCTATTGCTAGATCAAAATTTTTATTTTATACAACATAATCTCGGAAAGATACCAGGTGAATAACCTGCTCCTATTTTTTTTTTTTTTTTTTTTGGGGGGGGGGGGGAGGGGAGGGAATTTATGCAGCCCAATAAGAGTCTATTGGAGTCTATCTTGACCATACACTCCACACTTCACTTATGTGCAGAGACAGATAGGGGCTTAATATCTCTGTGAATAAGTGATTTAAGGGGCAAGAGGTACTCGCGATATAAATCCATTCCAAAGACATCGTACTCTTCACTGAAAATTTCACCAGGTTTCTACACAGTTTATAAACTCTTTTACAGCATACACTCCACACGCACACGCACACACACCCAAAACTCCTGATGAAGGAGAGAACCTATTGTAACAGAGCCACTTTCAAACTGACTTAAAACAAAATGTGGGTTCTGTGGCAAGGAATAGTGATAGGTTATGACCAATTGGACACACACCTACATCCATAATGGAGTTGTACAGTCACGCCAACAAATGTTAAATAGTTTAATAACTCAATGTTGGCATTAGTCACAGCAGTTACTAGTTTGTATAGCAAGTGGACAGTTTGAGCCATGTTTATTAATGAAGATAAAACACCAATAGAATCTTAAAATTACACTAACAACTTGTAACACAGTAGTTAAGTTACGAAGCGGTGGTTAGTTCCCGCATATCTCAACTAGCACTGTAATTTAATTAAAAAAAAAAAAAAAGTAATCCTTACTGGGTTGTGATGGTCGAGCGGAATTATTACGTTTCTGTCACAGCGATGTTTTGAGAACACGTGTTCGAATCTACAGTGATGAGTCAAGGCTCTATTTCACCTGTGTTCGAATCAGACTTTCCATTAATAATCGTAATCGTTTTTCTGTAGTTACTATATATTACTTTTTTCATATCTGGTTAGTACGTTCAATGTGATGACTACTGTTAAAAAAGAAAAAAAAAAAAAAAGAAAAACACATTCCTATACGTAAGGAGGTTTGAACCTAGCAAAATATCCGTTTAGTTCACGGTAGTTTGACGTTGAGCCCACTTCACCTCAGGGCTTTACTGACTTCTTTTGTACAGAACAGGTGTCAAACTGCTTACTAATCTACTAAAATATACTCGTATTTATATTTTGGCTCTTCACAGCTTATTAGTGTTCACGGAACTTTACCTCATGGCTATCAGAATAGGCCCAAGAACGATTAGCTGCATTTGACACAATGCACCTACAAACCAAATTCTGACTTGACAAACGGAACGATGTTTTCAAGTAAGACTATAATTTGCGGGTTGCCCAGATACGAAAAAATAGGGTGAGCTGATTCACCTGTTATAAAAGCTATGAGTACGGTAATGGATATGCAAATGATTTAGTAAAGATTTGCAAGTTGGCGTTTAAGGGTAGTTAGTGTGATAAGTACCGGGGGTAATCCAGGAGATTTTTGATAAATTTTAACTCTAAATGAGTGCTAACGACTGGTACATAACTCACCTTGTTAACAACAACTTCTTCCGAATTGCCCCGTTTTCGGTGTTGATTGATGGGCGATTGCTAGGTAAGTGAATCCGTTAAAGCGTTTTTAACTTATTGGTAAATCTAGAATGCAAATAACATGCGTATTCAGTAATTAGATATATCGTGATGTTAAACCACTTCAATTGAAGTGTTGTTTTAGAGCTGTGAGCCAAGCTAACATTCGGCGTTACGTATAGATTCCGATACTCGTTCGATTTATCAGAAGTAACCTGCGGCATTATCTGAGTTCTGAATGCAAACACCACATGGCATCTGTTTGCCTTCTGCCTGGCTTGGCAAGTCTCCCAGTATTTATATTTACTTTCTTCAGGAAACAAAATCAATGAATACAAAGGCAGCTGCGCTTCCTTTAAATCAGGGCCGGGGAGCTCTCTCGGGATACCTTGAGCGACCCTCACTTTTTTACCTGCTAAACATAGCTATCCGTGTAAGGCCGTGAGTGGGCTGCGCTCAGTGAGTACCAGCTCACCACGACTGGTTTAAACAAGTGTTGCTCACCCACTGTATTTCTTTATCCAGAATAGATTATTCTGCCAAACTTGGTCCATTTTTTTAAAATCTTGTGTGTTGCACTCACATGACCTTCTCTACTCTTACACAAACAATTCTTACAAGGATCTACTTAATGTTAATCGAGATAAACATTTGTAGAAATTATCGTATTGCTAATTTTCTTGTAGGTGCAGATAAAAATGAATAATGGCCTCTCATTTGAGAACATCTATAAGGAATGCAAAATTCTGACAAGGAATACCTCCGAAATGGTTCACTTTACAAAAAAGATAATTTGACATAAAGTGCTTGTTTTAACAAGATCTACATTTTTTGTGTAGTAAGCTTTGATCTATCTCTTACGGTTACTAGTTATGCAAAAGTCATCAACATTAAACTGGACTACATGGACTACAGCCAGGAAATTCAAAATATACATTTTATTTGCCATAAAACTATCTTAAACGTATGGCATTTATACAAAATCGCTAGACGTTTTTTGGAAAAATCAAAACTTTCGAAAACTTTTGTTTATGAAGGGTAGTTTAGGGTAGAGGAATTTTCTTTAATATCCTTGTGTCGCATCCCTGCAAGATATTAAAGCTAAATACCAATTTTGTTTTTAGCCGACCCCTCGTTTTTTAGTTATGTTATTCACAGACAGACTCACATAGACCTTTTTCCAACAATACTTTTTCTGTTCAGGGGGCCTGAAAACATATATTTCCGGTGAAATCTCGACATCGAATTGTTGGTCAAATACACTAATTCTCCTACTTATTTTACCTAGTAGAGAAAGAAAAAATCTGATGTATTGCAGTCACATGAATTTCTCTGCCCAATATTGTCTATTTTTTTATCCAATCAAAATAACTTTTGCAGAAATAGTTTCATTAGAAATTTTATTTTAGCCACAAAGGAAATAAATAAACTGAATTGATACCAGATGTTTCAAAGCTTATCGACATCTGCTGGCTTTCTAAGTTCATGACACAGCGAGAAACAAGTGAATAAATAGAGCACTTTAAGACCACGACGAAAGTGTTAAACATTTCAAACCATAATAACGGATATTTGGAAATGGTTGAAGCCACAGAAAGTTATATTTTTAAAAATAGGTGTTTTAAAGATGTTTATATTTTTATGCAGTACCTTTTGTCCATTTCTTATAGTTTACCTGTCAAACAAATGTATAGAAAATTCCTTTCGAATGAGGACTTCGCAGGCAATTTCCTGACATTTTAGGGCGTGTATTTTATTCAACATGTAAATACCTAAAACTTCGGTATTTTAATCAAAAGCTTAAAACCATTTTTGAGAAAATCATTAATATGAAAACTTTGTTCACGTGGGGAATTTTCTTTTAAAAATCTTAGCCGTATCTTGGGAACAAATATACTTAAGTGCCAAGTTTGGGATTCATCGGATTTTTCGTTTCTGAGTTACGCTGTTCATAGGTACAGACCGAGATACAACTACACACACACACACACACACACACACACACACACACACACACACACCACACACACACACTCACACACACTCACTGACACACAGACTTCACACACACACCCCACACACTCACTGACACACAGACACACACACACACCCCACACACACCACACACACACACACACACTCACTGACACACAGACACACACACCCCACACACACACACACACACTCACTGACACACAGACACACACACACCCCACACACACACACACACACTCACTGACACACAGACACACACCCCACACCCCCCCCCCCCCACACACACTCACTGACACACACACACACTCACTGACACACACATACACTCACTGACACACAGACACACACCCCCCCCCACACACACACACACCCCACACACACACCCCCCCCACACACACACACTCACTGACACACACACTCACTGACACACACACTCACTGACACACACACTCACTGACACACACACTCACTGACACACACACATACACTCACTGACACACACACCCCACACACACCCCTCCCCCACACACATACACTCATTGACACACACACACACTGACACACACATACACTCACAGACACACACACCCCACACACACACCCCCACACACACACACTCACTGACACACACATACACTCACAGACACACACACCCCACACACACCCCCCCACACACACACACTCACTGACACACACATACACTCACTGACACACAGACACACACACCCCACACACACCACACACACACACACTCTGACACACAGACACACACACCCCACACACACACCCCCCCACACACACACCCCCCCCCCCCACACACACACACACACTCACTGACACACACATACACTCACTGACACACAGACACACACACCCCACACACACCACACACACACTCACTGACACACAGACACACACACCCCACACACACACACTCACTGACACACACACACACACACTGACACACACACACTCACTGACACACACACTCACTGACACACACATACACTCACTGACACACAGACACACCCCACACACACACACACACATACCACACACACCCCACACACACACACACACACCACACACACACTCACTGGCACACACCCCACACACACACCACACACACTCCACACACACACCCCACACACACCCCACACACACACCACACACACCCCACACACACCCCACACACACTAAAAACAATATACGAAGGAGCTATAGTCCCAATAATGACATATGGCTCACCAGTGTGGATAGACGCTTTAAGAAAAATAAAAAATCTAACAAAATATAAAAGGATACAAAGATTGATTAATATAAAAATTGCTAAAGCCTACCGAACTCTCTCATACGAGGCATCATGCGTAGTAGCAGGCGTTCCACCCCTACAAATAACCATAGAACAATATGTAAGAACCTACCTGGCAACAAAAGTCAACAATCAAGAATATGACGCACCGCTGGAAGTCAGGTATTGGAGACACCCTGCGGAAATACCCCTAATAGATGAGGTAGATAACAACAATGAATATGCAGTTGAAATGTACACCGATGGTAGCAAAACTGGTGATAAAGTTGGGGCAGCAGGGATCATCTTCATCCATGGCAACCTGGCATACAAATTAAAGTTCAAGTTGCATCCACGATGCACGAATAACCAGGCTGAACAACTGGCAATATTAAAAACACTTAAAAAACTAGATGAGCTTGGATATGGAGAATGCGATGAAAAACGAGCTGCATTATTCACAGACAGTAAAATAACTCTAGATCTGCTCAGGAACAACATAAAACTTAACCAGCTGATAGAAGCAATCAAAACCAAAATCCTTGAACTTTCCAAATCAAAGTGGACACTACATTTCGGCTGGGTGAAAGGACACGCGGGAATACATGGAAATGAACTTGTGGACAGACTAGCAAAACAAGCTGCCGCGGAAGACACTGAAATAATATATGACAAAGTATCAAAAGAAGCAATAGTAACTAGAGAGAAAGAAACTGGACTCGAAGAATGGCAACAACAATGGACAGCATCAAGGAAAGGAGCAGTAACCAAAGAATATTTCCCATCCGTAAGAAGATTAAAGCAACGGTTACCAATATCTCCGGAGTTCACAGCAATGATAACAGGACATGGAAAGCTAAGATCATATCGCCACAGGTTTGGATTTTTAGATAACCCAATGTGCAAATGTGAAGAAGAGGACCAAACAGTAAACCACATTATATTTCGATGCAAAATACTAAACAACCAGAGAAACGCAATGATTAGGAAGATACAAAGTAAAGGTGCTACTTGGCCCATAAACAAAGAAGAACTTGGAAACAATTTCATACAACCTTTCGTTAACTTCATTAATGCTATACAATTCACAGAAATAGAATGACTTAAGTTCAAATATATATAATTTCTACTCCTTACCAAAATTGCAATCAGTATCATTGTCCAAACACATTTCAATACTCTACTGTTGTTACGAGTATAATAATATTTGCCTTTCACTACATGATAAGTACCAGTTTTATGATTTGTAAAATAGCATTAGGTTAAAGAAATAAGGTCAAACAAAATAAAATATCATTAAACAACAAACATCAAATAAAAAAACTGTAAATATCACAATAGAGAAGTATTAAATTAGACTAAGGTTGATAAAAAATTAGAGGTAAATAAAAATGTAAATGTTCAAATAGAACATCACCAACAATATATACATGTATATAAAATGTAAATTTTATGTAAATAAATAAATAAATGCAAGCATGTAGTATTCATACGAAATGGGCATGCATTTAAAAAAAACAAAAAAAAAAACACACACACACACACCCCACACACACACCCCACACACACACCCCACACACACACACTCACTGACACACACACACCCCACACACACACCACACACACACACCCCACACACACACCACACACACACCCCACACACACACACACACTCACTGACACACACACACACACCCCACACACACACACCACACACACACATACACACACATACACACACACCACACACTCACTGACACATAGACACATTCACATAAAGATATTTTTTTGCTAAAAACGCTTATTTTAATTAAGGTGCCTCAAAATGTGTATGAAATCTCAACATTGAACTTTTGAGTGGAATACACTTACTCTACTTACTGTAAGTAAACCGAGCGGGATGGCTCAGGTGGTAACGGAAGGTCACGGGATCGATCTCCGTTGGCAACCTTCCTGACTAATGTTTTTTTTTTTTTTTCGGAGGTTTCCCCGGATCCCAGGCGATTGCTGGGAAGGATTACCATATTCTCCGGATTTGCTGTCCCTCCATTCTGTTGCATTCATCATTTCATTTCACCTTTCATCCCGTTAGGTTTCTTTCAGGGTTGGAAGCGTCGGCGAGCGCTCTGGAAATCTCGTCCCCCGGATTGGAAGGTGAACCTACTGTTTCTGCCCCCCCCCCCCGTTGGATGTTACATGCCTGAGGGAGGGCAGCCGGTTTGAGTTCCGCTCCCCCCCCCCTTGGGAGTATGAACCCGAAGGGATGTTACAGGAATCGGGCTGAACCAGCCTCCACCGGGGTGCTTCTAACTGGGAAAATGTAGGGACCCTGCTCTGGCCTCCTTCTGATCTATTCTCCTCATCCAACCTCCCGAGGGGTGGCCCGTTAGGGGCATAGACACGAAAGATCGCCTCGAGGTCCTAAGTTCCGTTCCGTAAGTAGTCACAGAGTCATAATCATACTGTAAGTAAACATCTTTTGGCGTTTTTTGAATCAGGCTCCAAATGTGAGAATGAGAGTAATAAAGGATTGGCTTTTTCAGTCGTGTGAACCTTTCAGTCAATTAGTTTCACGAATGTTGAAGCACGTCTTTAAAAACAGAAAATAAAAACTTGGTGATGAAGCTACAACTTCCAGGTACGACAGAGTTGTAACAAAGAGAATGTTTTAGTCATGTGTATAGCGGTTCCTTATACACGGCTCTCTGTTCGTTGCAGCTTTCCCCTAATAAAAAAAGAACTTCTTCATACTTTGTGTAATAGAAATGCATGGAGATATAACAGCGAACGTAAAAAGGATTCTGGAGCTATGTGGAGCTCGTTTGAGATGTGAAGAATAATTTATAAACGTAAACCGCAGAGGCGACGAGAGAGACTTGCTGCTTGAACCTTGTGGTCATGAAAACTGCACATTATGAAACAGAAAGTAAAGGGACTGAAGTATTTCTTCATCGCCTCTCTGATTCTTCGTCTTTATGTCCTCTTATTTATTTAGTTCTCTCTTCTTATGTATACCTTATTTTACTGAGCGACATGGCTTTGCGTAACGGACGAGGTTCATATTCGCAAAGTCCCATTTTCGATTCCCGTCCGACCATGATATTGTGACGCACAACAAAGGACGGTCGGAGCTAAGGTACTTCACAGCACATACCAGGCCGGTGAGCAAACAAAGGTGCTCAAGGTCCGGCTGCCTCGCGCGACTTTGTGTATACGTGACTAACTATACTGGGCACGGCGCATATCAAAGGCGCTCATGATCAAGCTTCCCCTAGCCACTCACGCGAGCAAACACGTGGCAACAATCAGGGGGATTTTCTCCAGATGATTCAAGAAGTGCCCGGCGGCCGGCTTGTTTGAAGAAGTTTGCGAAAGGTCCGTGTGACATCATCCCTAAGAATATCTATTCCATTCCGAGACCACTAGGTTAGGGATGGCTTAGCTAGGGCTAGCAGCATCATGTAAATCTCGTCAGCAGATTTACACAATTTGTGTAAAATATTATTTCTAGCGTTAACCATTTTCAATATTGATTCATATTAGAATTTTCTCAATAATTTTTAAATTTTAATCCTTAACTCGCCATTATTTTACCACTCCTTTCTACGTCAAAAGAGTGGAATTTTAAAGTTAGCATATACCGAGCCGTTTTTACTTCTTCTGCTGCTTGCCTATAGTAAGCAGAGGAAGTATTGCATTCCATCCAAAGTTCGATACCGAGATTTTACCGGAAATGCATGTTTTGAAACTCTATAATCCCAAAATGTATCTTTAGAAAGAGGTCTCTGCGCGTGTATGCGCGCGCGTCTTACGTTCTGTCTGTAAACAGCAAAACTCAAAACGAAAAGGTTGTTAAGCACTAAAGTTGGCATTTTGAGTTCCGCAATCTTCCTCATCCCAACAAGCCTTTAAATAAAAAAGCTTTCAGAAATGTATATTCATGTAAATTCAAAGCCATCACATAGAATCAGCCCTTTATTCTAAGCAGTTAGAACTATTTTTGAGAAAATGGAAAAATGGAATATGGAAATTTAGAAAAATACTCCATGTAAAGGGTAGCCTGATGTATGGCCAAGAGATGGATAAATAAATGAATAACCACTTCCTATCTGACCAAAATATATGTATTGGAAAATTTAGGCAAATAAAAAGAATATCTCCGAAATGGTTCACTCCACAAAAAATATAGGCACTTGGTATAAATAGGTAATTTAAGAATATCTACATTTTTTGTGTATAAAGACTTGATTTCGTACGGTTTTGCAAAAGTTTCCAGAATGAAGAGGACTTCTGACGACATTCTGAGAAAATTCAATATACACATTTTATTTGTCATAAAGATATCTTAAACATGTGGTATTTTAATCAAAATCATTAGAGACATTTCTATAAAATCAAAATTTTCGAAAAATGTTCCATGTAAGGAGTAGTCTGCAGTGCGAGGGGTTGAAAATCTTCGTGTCCATCCTTGAAAGATGCTTAAGTTAAATACCAAGTTTAATGCTCAACCGACTTTTCGTTTTTGAGTTATGCTTTTCACGGACACACACACACACACACACACACACACACACACACACACACACACACACACACACACATGGACGCGCTCACATACACAGGAACCTTTTTCTAAAACTGCTCTTTTTTAGATTCAGGGGTCTCAAAACATGTATTTCCGGTGAAATCTCGACATCGAATTTTTATGTGTACGAGACGTAGTTTACGCCAAAATGTAAATAAACTGTTATTTAATAACATGTGCTTTTTGACTGTACGGATGCATGGTGGATGAGGCGCGTGCCCTACTTTCTTGCAATCAACCCAGGCTCTAAGTACAAGAATTCACCTTTTTCTTTTTAGTTGATGTTGTTAGTGTACTCATATGATAGGTCTACTCATATGATAGGTCCATTTTATCAGAGGCATTTACTGAATTGCGTTGTTATGTATACTCTAGTAAAAGGTTTGTAAAATTGACTGGAAACTCGGAATTCGCTCTTAGTAAACGAGTCGCATGTTTTTGAGGTGTGCATTAGCGAGGAGTACATTAAACCGCTGTTCCTCTAAATGTTGCACATTGGTTTCTCTAAGAACATCGAGCAATATGTTTTAGTAAGCGCAAAACTACTAAAGTTCACATGCCGTTTGATGGGTGGCCTACCTTCCAAAAATAAGGGGCGGCTCACTCACCTGGTATGTTTAAAAATTATTTTTAAAAAATAATAAAATTTCATTTAGCGTATTACTGTTGGCTTCAATTCAACATATACATATTTCAGTTTTAAAACTCTGACTAATAGTATCATTTATAAAATGTTCTACAAGCAGAATTTTGCCCAAGCGCACCACATTTTGTTTGTTTTATTTTCTAGCTTAAACCCTGTAGCGGAAAGACAAAATCACATGAACCTGAACTTGAGATTATTATAAATACTCTAACATAAACTGTTCATGTTTTTCGCGAGCCAACACCAACAGTATGTTGGCATAAATAAATAATAATTACCATCTGAAGGTTATTTAATCCTGGGACATACATAAAGTACTTCCAATAGTAAGTCACCATTGGGGTAATTGTCTCTGATGTGAAACTGCCTTTGTGGTTTACCGGGAGAAATACGAACTGGTTTGAGAATTCAATGTCATTCTGGCAGGTTGTCACAGTAGCTTAATGGTTAGAGCACCCGCCTGGTAAGCAGAGGGTCTGTGGTTCAAATCCCAACTGTGGCATTGAATTTTTAAGTTCCAGTTCTATCTCTGAAACATTGCCCACACATGGCTTGCGTGTTTAAAAACACCAACATTATGTTGGCATAAATAAATAATAACAAATAAATGTTTCCATATAATCGCCAAACCATTCTGGGGAAATGTCTGCCCTTGTGATATTACGTAAATGTTGTTCCAACTCATCTAATGCTCAATCACATTGCTAAAAATTCTCACATAAAGCCATGCGGGTAGTTGTTTGCCCCGCATGATTTCGTTGTTATCACGTATTTCATAAGCAGGTACCTATCGTCAGATTGTGTGTCTTAACTAGGTGAGCAACATTGCTGTACAAAATGCATTAACGGCACGCAAGATTTCATCCCTATGAGGTTGCCAACCTTCTAACTGCAGCCATATGGCAGTTTATTGCCATGGATTTGCTTATCGTGGTGGTTTAACATCGATAAGGTGTCAGCATTATGACTAATTTCCATTAAGTCTGTGTGTATTGCATCAACAAACTTAATCGTAGAAGGAGGAAAAACTGACGCATTACATCCACTGCAATTTAGTTTTATTTCTTCTGCAAACTCTTCTTACAAACATTTATGTTTCTATTTCACATTAGTCAAGATAAACATTTGCAGAAATGTTTTATTAGGTATTTCATTTTGGATATTAGGCGGATAGAAGAGACTGAAGTCATAGTCAAATATTTAAAAAGCGGGACGTTTTATGCTGATTTTGGAATTCCCAACGCTTTGTATAACATCGCGAGCAGCAAAGCAATAAGTTACTTCAGCATTTCAGAACTGGAAAATCAAGCCTACAATCTATATCTCGGAAATGGTTAATCCCGTAAATAAAGTATATGATGTTAACAAGATCTGCATGTTTCTCAAGTTTTGTCTATCTCTGAAGGGACGACACTGGGAGTTAAATTTTGGTCAAAATTGCCAAAAAGTCGAAAATTGTTTTTTCACCTTAAAATGTTCCTGGAACACCGGTGCATTTGCATCAGCTAACATTTTTCGTATCCCCACTCCATGTGGTCATTACGGCCCTTTCAAATAGCGCTCTTCCCTTAACGTACACAGTATGCTCCTATATAAAGGCCTGTTTTTCTCAAAACTACATTTCTGCACATTCCAAAAGAAGGTCGCGCCTGAGTTTTGCTTCAAATTCAATGAAAATTTCCAAAAGTATTCATAAATAGAAGCTAAACAAAACTATGCTTCAATATTGATGTTATCAACATGAATTCCAAAAACATTTTTTTAATATGAAAAAAATCAATAATTTTTAAGATTAAATTTTCTTTGTTATTAAAAAAATATGTACAACATAACCAGTTCTGCCAATATAAATGAATTTTGAAAAGTCAATAGACGCGAGCTCTATTTTGAAAATGTGCCTATTAAATTCACAAAATAATTCATATATCATAAACGAATTATCCAATTTTAATGAAATTTGGTGTACCTCCTATTTTCATATAAATACAAGCACAGTAAAAATTTCAGAAAAATCTATCAAAAAATGTGGAACTTTCAAATTTCACTCCCAGTGTCCCTTAAGGTGTAATACGTGTACAAAATTATACAAAAACATTCAGAAGACTTAACAAGGTATTCGTAAAAGGTTCGTCATAGGTATATATGACGCTTGCCTCTGGCGCGGAGGACCCGAATTCGATCCCCGGCACCAGCATGGGGATTTTTCCTCTGCTGGGAGGTCTGGCACGGAGTGCACTCAACCTCGTTAGGTCCCGGAGGACCAATTGAGGAGCTTCTTGATGGAGAAGTAGTGGTCCCAGGTCACGAAGGCCACATAACTCGCCGGGAGGGCTCGGGGTGCAGATCACGTCCCACCCTCAAGTACTGCACCCCACCAGTGACGTCTGTAGTGGGCAGAGGTGGGATACGCAGCGGCTGGGCGGCAGCCCTTGACCCTTCATGGGCTGTTGCGCTAGGGGATTTAGTTTTAGGTTTAGGTATATGGATGCAAATATCCAAAACATGTTCTATTTTAATCGAAACCATTATTTTCTTAGAAAATGAACAATAACAGGAAGTGTTCCATCTAGAGCAGGCTGTTTCAGTTCAGTTGTGGACCAGCGAGTAGTGGAGTACTTACACCTCGCAGGAGTCTGCCTGCAGCATGCAACTCAGCTCGGCACTGGGGCAAGCTTTCGTCCCGCCTGAATGAAATAGCATATAATGACGATGTACGTTCCATTTTCTCGTTGAATTCAGCATCTTTTAACATACACGACAATTCGCGAGTCCGCCCTTTTCGGTAAACAGAAACTGTTCTTCCACGAAGTAGTCAGCCGGCCAGCCCGGTTTGATATAGTGACATATGTTACAAGAAACAACACAACTTCAACACTGGCAGTAAGCGCAAGCACTTGTGGTATGACCTTCGCCCAGTGACGTATTGTCTATCACGCTCTCCCTCCAGTCTGGCCCAGGATACTGTTGCTGCTTACGCGCGAGTACTCGCACTCAGATGAGCAGAATTGGGAAAAGCTGATCTATAAGGGTGGTAGAGAAGTAATAGTAGTGGTAACAGTGAGATGGCACCGCAGCATCGTGTGGGACTCGCATTTGGGAGGTACCAGTTGGTGAGGAGCTTTAGGTGGTGTGGTAGTGTCCCAGTTGCTCTCTGTCAACTTTAGGGACTTCTGCACGTCTCTGGGGCGCTGCCTTGGTAGTGGCGGTGGCGGTGGCGGTGGCGGTGGTGGTGGCGGTGGTGGTGGTGGTGGCGGTGGCGGTGGTGGTGGTGGTGGCGATGGCGGTGGCGGTGGTGGTGGTGGCGGTGGCGGTGGCGGTGGCGGTGGCGGTGGCGGTGGCGGTGGTGGTGGTGGCGATGGCGGTGGCGGTGGCGGTGGTGGTGGCGGTGGTGGTGGCGGTGGTAGTGGTGGCGGTGGCGGTGGCGGTGGCGGTGGTGGTGGCGGTGGTGGTGGCGGTGGCGGTGGCGGTGGCGGTGGTGGTGGTGGCGGTGGCGATGGCGATGGCGGTGGCGGTGGCGGTGGTGGTGGCGGTGGCGACAAGCTGGCAACACTTGTGGATGTCACTTTCAGTAGGTCAGTGCATAAACAAACACTGCAGCGGCGTGCTCGTGAGCGTAAACAAATACCATGCCGTGTCCTTTCGTTTTTACTGTGCGAGTGTAGGCCAATCAGAATGCTAGTTGTGCTCGTTAGCTCCCAAAACATCACACCATCCTGCGACCGACTGTTTACATCCAGAAACCGGTTCAGATCCGTGACCAACCTCAACGCAATGGTGCCGACTTCACGTCTGATAAAGCTGCTCGGAATATGCCTTTAATTCTTTTATGTGATTAATTATTTCGAACCCGTGTATGATGTCCCATAATGACTACCGGGACTATGTCAGAAATACGATACTCTGCACATCTGGTAGGCAACAAACTATTATGTTGGTACATTCTCGCGGAATTACGCATCCAATTTGGAACAAAAACCATTTATTTTTTAGAAATCGGCTGATCAAAGAACAAAATGTCATTAGACTTTTTTGTTTGTAACGCTTCTATGAAGCAAATATTAGAAGGAATGTAATGACTTCCCTTCCACTCTGTATACTCTCTGTAGCATTGTGTCAAGGCCAACATAACAAAAGTTGAAGGCACTACTATCGATTTTCGTATGTACAATCGCATTGAGTAAGAAATAGTTAAAATGTCGCACACCAATGACAATAACGTGTAACGTAGAAAATCAAAAATATTTTACGAGTATAAATATTTTAAACTTATACTCATGATCGAGCATAAATAGTCGTATGAAACTTGAGTATCATGGCAATTAAAATGCTCGTATGAATATTATGAAACTCGCAACCAAATTGCTGCCATTATGCTCTCGTTGCATAATTATACTATTACGTGAAATCTAGATATTACTGTTTTTAGTACAATACGTTTCTTTACCTTCTATGATGTATAAGTAAAAGCTAACACTACACTCATTTGATGTAGAAGATAGGCATACGTGTAACGTACCCTTAAATATAGTCTTGTTTAGTATGTGTATTTAAGAGCATAACCTCGCAAACACTCAACCAAACCCGATAATATTTCACCACTGAAAGGCAAACAGGCTATAAAATAGTACTTATCTATTTTCAACTTATATCAGCATCGTCGTCATTCTTCGCGCCTTAGTCAGTAGCAACTTGACTCTTCCATTGTTTTCCAGGAATCTCCAATGTTTACTCTCCCTACAGGTTATAGCTAATCATTTTATATGGCAACTCATAAAACAGTAAAAGCCATTTACAAGGCAATAAACTAAAATACGAATACGTTGGGAACATAAAAGAACAGACTTGTGAAGATGGTTTCGACCTTTCGTTGAGATCACCACGAGGATCTCCTTCGTCCTCTCTCTCTCTCTCTCTCTCTCTCTCTCTCTCTCTCTCTCTCTCTCTCTCTCTCTCTCTGTCACCAACCAGGGATATATCTTGAGCCCCCGAATAAAAAAACAAAAAACATTTTTAAAAATCGTATGTGTTGCACTCACATGACTTTCTCTACTCTTGTACTAACCATTCTTACAAGCTTACAAGCTTACTCCTATATCTTCTTCGTGTTAGTTGAGATAAACATTTGTTCAAATTATATTTTTGCTTATTTCCTTGTATGTGCAAGGGGAGCATTAGAATACAGTAGGCTTTGTGCGATAGTCAACTCCTTCAAAGCTTTGAGATCGCGTTGTCTTTGCACGCTTAACATATAAAAAATCTGATGTATTGACTCACATGACTTTCTCTACTCTTGTACTAACCATTCTTACAAACTCGTATTCCTATATCTTCTTCGTGTTAGTTAAGATAAACATTTGTACAAATTATCTTATTGCTTATTTCCTTGTAGGTGCAAGGGGAACATTAGAATACAGTAGGCTTTGTGCGATAGTCAAATCGTTTAAAGCTTTGAGATTCCGTTCTCTTTGCACCCTTAACATATAAAAAAATGAACAACGATGTTCCATTTCACGAAAGTTAAAAAGTTTTCCGAAACTCACACACATTACAAGGAATATCTCCGAAATTGTTCACTCTACAAGAAAATTTATTCAGACATAAACTGTGTATTTTAGCAAGATCTACGTTTCTTGTATAGTATGATTTGGTCTATCTCTAACGGTTTACCAGTTATGCAAAAGTCGTCCAGAGTAAATACGACTATAGGGGATATAGCCAGAAAATTCAAGATATACATTTCATTTGCCATAAAAATATCACAAACATATGACATTTTAATCAAAATTGTTAGTCATTTTCAAGAAAATAAAACTTTTCGAAAAGTTTTCTATGTAAACGGTAGTTTAGGTTGGGGCTATTTTCTTCGAAATCGTCGTGTCGCATCCTTGAAAGACATTAAACTTAAATGCCAACTTTGGTTTTTAACCGACTTTTCGTTTTTGAGTTATGCTGCCCACAGACTGACAGACACACACACACACTGCTGGAATGCAATACTTCCTTTACTTACTGTAATCATGTAGTGGGGAGAATAATAAGGCATTGTAGGTTATACTGCAAACAGTTGCAATCATAACACTCAGTTTATACTGCTGCCCAGATAAATTATGTCCCCCCCCCCCCCCCCCGCAAATCATGATTGTGGGGCTTCTTAACACCCAGCTTCATCAAGTCCCACTAATTTTAATGTTTTATAAAATAGTGCAGTATACGGTAACGATTCCAGCACTGAGTATGTAGTCTGATCTAATGAATATTCAACACTGTTCTTTTCCTCCATTTAAGGAAACTCCTGGATATCAAGAAGATTGGATGGAAGGGATTACGCCTATGTAGTTTTCGTTATTTCTCAAAAAGTGGTTCTAACGATTTTAATAAAAACACATTTGAAATATTAACGTGATAACTCTTTAGTAATATTTAACATAAGTGATATGGCACCACAGGCTGTGGACACGTAATAAATGCAATGCAGTTATATTAGGGAAACGATTTTTTTTTTTTTTTTTTTTTTTAAGGAAACTAGCTTTAGGTAGTTCTCCACTATTTGCCAGTTATGAGCAATTCTAAGGGAACCTAGAAAAAAACTCCCAGTCAGGGAGCACGGTCCTGGTGGGATTTGAATCGCGTCCTAGTGAATGCTAGTCTTACTCGCCACTGTGGAGCCAGCTCGCTCGGTTTGGCATAAGTCATAACATATTACTAGTGCAAATAAAAGAAAGAAAAGAAAAAAGGAAGAAAGCAAAATAAACAGATACTTAAATGGAAGTACTAGAACAACTATTTTGGACACCATCAAATCCCTGAACTTGTACTTTAATCTTAAGCGACTTTCAACCTGTTACCGCTAAAATACGAGCGCACTTAAAAACACGTAAGAGGGGAACTGTGCTGAAACAAAATGTTCCCATACTTTCATTGTTTGTTTTAGTATCCGTGTTCTCACTAGCAGATCAAATGGTTATCTCACATTCATTTGTCTACAGATTCTTTTGTTTGAGAAATGAGCTGACCGTGAAGTACGACACTCATTTGTTTTACGAACCGAGTCGCTCGTATTTCATAAATTCACCGGTAAAACAGACCATTGTATTCACGTGTACGTATCACAAATTATACGATGAATGAACGCTATGTTTGTTTTCTGCCTTTCACTTTCCTTTGTGGCTATTGCCTTTCAAAGCGTGAGGTAATCATTAGCTCATCTTTGCATCAGAGAGCGTGACAAAATACGGAAACGCATAACGCAGCCCTTAGAAATAATCGATTTTAACGCAACTCTTGTAACATTTCACACTATACTAAACGATCTGTGACCGGAGAAGGTTAAGGCGTGTATTTTCCCGTGATTCTATAGCTAGACTGACGTATGTATAAAATGAATAAAATATCAAACCATGTGCAACATCCATCCCCAGCCTCCTGGCGGAGGGGACAATAACCTAACCAACGTCCATTAGCCTTACTCTTAAAAAGTTAAGCTTACTGAGCTATAAGGCTTATATTTTAGTTCACAACTTTTTCAAAACTACCTACATAAAATGCTTTTAAAAAGGACACAGAGATAATGAAAAGCAAAACCTTTTGACTTGCAGCATTGTGAAGTGTTTAACATAGATAAGAATTTTAAGATAATGAATAAAAATCTTTAGTTCACCGATGTCTGTAGGCTAGACACCATAAGCCGTGATGGCATTCTTATTTCCTATTAATCTAAAAAATTCTAAGACCTTTAGTAAACAAGTTCTTTTGATTTTCTCTGGTTCAACCCAACAAGATGGGTGGCTATGCGGTAACGTGGGAGGCTCGTATTCTGGAGGTGCTAGGTTCAACTCCCGTCGGGACGGCCATTCTGACCATGGCTTTTCTCGTGGTTTCCCTGGATCGGTAGGCGAATATTGCTAAAGTTCACTTTCTATCATGAATTTCTATATCCATCATTTTCACTTCAAATATGTCCTTTCATCTGTTTCATAAATAACTAAACGAATAAACAAATAAAATAAACAAACACAAATAAAATTCGTGAAGAATGGTGAAGCTCTATGGAATTAATTCGTCATTCGAGTTTAAAAAGATACCAAGGAACATCGATCAGGCATCTAGTTTCTAATATTCGAGTAATATCTATAACTTGTGATTTTAATTTCAGTACTCGTATCGAGCGTGGTATTTGGAATCTGCATTTTTAACGTCGGAGAGTGCATGCTGGTTATTTTGTTACAAAGCACTTTTTGCAGAATGGGGTTTTTATTCCGCATAACAAAGAAAGCTTTCACGAAATAGACAAATGAAGAAAGGATATGAGGGTAATTTGTGCTGTAGTTACGAACTAAAGAGACTGGCAGTAATAGTGAACAAAGCTATTAGCAGAATGCGAGTGAAAGCAGATGTTGAACAATTGTGTGGGCCAGTAGAAAGCACATTTCCGGATCAGAAAAGTCAGTGCATCCGATAGTCCCAATATTTACTGAATAAACTCGAGAAATAAAAGAAGAAATGTTGCAAGACTATACCTAGTTACTTTTAAACTGCGTTCGTGACTGCAGAAGTTTACCGGATTATTGCAGTTTCAGTTTCATGCATTTTAAATAACTTCCGCGCTTAATTTTTAAATTGCGCATAAGGGAAAGTCAAGAAAAGCAAGGAGAAAGTGTAATTGTGATTACAGATTTGCGAATTTATATTCTCAGAAATGCATGAGCGTATTTTGCTTTAACTTTGCTTATTTAGTAAATGCTTTCATAAGTTTTAGCTTTATAAAACTTACACGCCATGACTCTTGTCTCCGTAATATAATAATATTCGTATAAATTCTGAACTGTAACAACAATTCAATCAACTGCTTATGTCGTAATATGATTCATTAAATGAGATTGATCTTATAATTTGTTAGACTATGAAGCCCGCGACTTAAGTACTCACAGCATAGCAAGTCGCCATTAGGATATGTTATCTCTAATAAATTTGAGATCTCCTTGTGTGGTTCACAGGGAAAATGCGAGTGAGCTGGATAATTTGATGGTAACTCAGTGGTTAGAGTAGCCGGACGGAGATAGGAAGATCCGTGGTTGAAATCCCGGCTATGTCATTGAATTTGTCAGTCTCACGTTCTCTTTATTCCTACGAAAGCTTATTTTTGCTTTCTCTTCTACGCATAGAAAGAAGTGGAAGTTTTGTATTCCACCCAAAAATTCATTGTCGAGATTTCACCGGAAATATATGTTTTGAGGCCCCTTGAATCTAAAAAAAAAGCACTTTTAGAAAAAACGTCCACACGCGCGCGTGTGTGTGTGCGTGCGTGCGTGCGTGTGTGTGTGTGTGTGTGTGTGTGTGTGTGTGTGTGTGTGTGTGTGTGTGTGTGTGTGTGTGTGTGTGTGTGTGTGTGTGTGTGTGTGTGTGTGGACAGCATAAGTCAAAAATGAAAAGTCGGTTAAAAACCAAAATTGGTAACTATGTTTAATATCTGTTAAGGATGTGACACGAAGATTTTGAAGAAAATTCCTCCACCCCAAACTACCCTTTACATGGAAATTTTTTCAAAATGTTTTATTTTATCGAAAATGGCTCTAACGATTTTGATTAAAATGCCATATGTTTAAGATATTTTTATGACAAATAAAATGTATATTTTGAATTTTCTGACTATAGCCCATAACTCTTGATGAGTTTTGCATAACTGGTAAACTGTGAGATATGTAGCACATGTTACTATACAAAAATGTTGATCTTGCTAAAACACACAATTTATGTCCAAATAAATTTTTTGTGTGTAGAATTGACCATTTCGGAGATATTCTTTGTTATTTGCGTGAGTTTTGGAATACTTAAACGTTCGTGAAATGTGAGACGGTATCCCGTGCGTAATAAGATATTTACAATTTAAATAAATATTTCCATATATTACAATAAGTTTCATATAGTACAAGAATTCATTTCACCAGAATGCAAGAACAGGCAGCGATATACTGACGCCGGAAGTAATAAAACTATATAGTATATTCTTTGTAGACCTATTTTTGTGCAACAGTCATAAAACATCATACACTGTTAGCAGAGCGACTAGACTAGACTACCAGATGGCAGGCTGAGAACAGCCCGAGGTGTGTCATTCGTGTACCTGCCCTTTTAGGGCTTAACCACTGTATGACGGGATTAGGATGTTGTAGGATGGCTGGTGAAGAATGGGGATTGTGGGTTACTAGGAGGTAGCATAGGTTTATGCTCCTCGTCGGGTGATAGATTCAGTGTGCAACTACCTTTGGGCACTGCTGGTGGGTAGTCCAAATATGGATATTTGGCGAAAATTTTAGACTTCCAATCTTCTCTTGGAAGGACTGTAAGGAGCTCAGCTTGCGCTGTTGATGGGGTAGCTCCTGTGTTAACGGGGGTGCCCGCAAGCCATACGGGGAACCCGGTGTCGCACAAGCGTGCGTTCTCTGGGGATGTAGTCCCCAAGAGACCTAACCAGGGCGCTCCGATGTTGTGGAAACTGGTCGTAAAATTTGGTTGCCGGCGCCTGATTTCGTCCTCCACGTACGGGAGGGACGAGGCTTCGTGCAGTAGTCTCGTAGGGAATCTACGGTATACAGAATAGATTACCCGAAGACCTCTATTCTGTATACGTTGTAGACGCAGGAGATGGGTGTCTGCAGCCATGCCCCAGATTTCGCAGGCGTACAGGAGGATAGGGATGATGAGAGCCCGAAAGAGGCGTAGGTTTAAGAAAATTGGCATCCCCGACCGCAGCATGGGGTACAGTGAGGCAATTGCCCGGCTGGTCCGCGCTGATAGGTGGTTGATGTGTTCCCGAAAAGTTAGGCCCTTGTCGAGCTTCACTCCCAGGTAGGTAAGGGAATCTACCCACTCAATCCTTCGGCGAAGGTATGTGAATGTGGGAAAGTTGGCGGGAAAGCGGCGTTTGGTGAAAAGTATGGCGCGGCTTTTCTCCGGGTTGATGGACAATCGCCAACGCCTACACCACTCTTGGATGAGGCGGAGGTGTCGCTGTATGGGGAGAAAGGTTCTGCGAGGGTGTTTATTTGTACAGTATAGCAGCACGTCGTCAGCATACTGGGCTATGTTAACGTGCTGCTCGGATGGAATGTCGGCCACATATACGCTAAACAGCGTAGGGCACAACACAGAACCTTCAGGGACTCCGCCTCTGATTGGCCTTCGTGTAGATTTGGTTCCCGCAACTGCGACCACAAAGGATCTGTGTTTTAGGAATGAGTGTAACAGGTGTATTAGGCGTGTGGGTAGCTCCAGTTGGATGAGTTTTCGGAGGAGACCGGCATGCCGGGTCGTAGAGAAGCCCTTCTCAACATCTAGAGAGACCGCGGCGGTATAGGCTTTGTCCTGGAAACCCAGGGCGGCAGCCTCCACCACACGCAGCAACTGCTGAGATGTTGAGTGGCCAGGCCGGAACCCAAACTGATGGGGAGGGATGGCTTGAATGTCCCCCAAGATGGGAGATAAGCGGACTAGGATAAGCCTCTCGAGTACTTTCGAGAGTACCGACAGGAGACTTGTGGAACGGTAGTTGGCAGGATGAACCGGGTCTTTCCCTGGCTTCAATATGCAGATCACCCGGGCCTCTTTCCACTCGCGCGGAAAGTGACTAAGGGCGAGGCACATATTGAAGACCTTAGTGAGGAAGAGCACGGCCTTGAAAGGAAGGTGGCGGAGCATGGCAGGGGTTAACCCGTCAGGCCCCGCAGCCTTTTTGCGGTCGAGGCGCCGGAGTACGCCCTGGAGCTCACTTGGCTTGATGATGGGAAGCCGATCCGCCTCCTCATGAGGACGTCGAAGGTATCGACGTACCTCCTGGCGGACACGGTCGGAGAAGTCTAGGTCCTGTGGATCATCTCTAGGACGCATAGTCCTCTCCAGGTAGTCAGCAAACACATTTGCTTTGGCTTGGGGTTCATAGGCCAGGCCTCGGGTGCCTTGGATAGGTGAGGTGTGTGACCCTCCTCGGTTCCTGAGTCGCTTGGCGATCTTCCACACGTCGCCATCCTCCGGGTTCAAACGAGTCATCGTGTCCTCCCACGCGCGCACTCGGTGCTCGCGTAGACGGAGACGAACCTCGTGGCGTAAACGCCTTAGAACCGCGAGGTGATGGGGCGTGCGGTGCCTCTGATAGCGCCTGCGAGCCGCCCAAGAGCGGCGGATGAGCAAAAGAAGCTCTAAAGGCAGGACATCAGGATGGAGAGGAGCTGGGGCGTGGAT
>CM060961.1:147397475-147564975 GCA_030765045.1 Tenodera sinensis | reverse complement strand
GGTATGGAGAAACTGGGAAGATAATTCGCTTGAGTAAATTACCTTCTTCTGCTACAGTAACCCTTTAACTTCTGCCGTAGTGCGTTGAAAGTTTGAAACCGAGAGCGTAAAAAGCTTCGCCCACTAGTGCACTTCAAATACGCAAGGCCATATGTAATTGGCTCCATAAGCTAATTACGTCATGCCAGTTGCGCGAGCGCAGATGCTTCTTAAAACGTGCACAAGTCAGGATGCGCTGGGGACCCTCCTGCCATATTGCACCAAGTTTAGAGTAGCACCTTAGATTTAACAGATTACGCCATACAGGTACATTACCTTTAATAGCATTAAAAAGAGCAACAATAACCTCGTATATCCGCAAGATGTCAAAAGTTAGGCTGTTCACGTGGTAAGGAAACACTGCACAACCTCAGACATAGGTAGACCCCACCCCTTCTGTTTTCACAGGGTAATATTTGAGTGTCAGACTTTTGACATCAAACCAGTACAAGATGGACTCTCCAGGTGCTGCTGTGGAACGCCGTTGCGAAGTATGCCTTCCAGGCACTTAGGTGAATATTTTCATGCGCTTCCCCTTCCGCCGTTCACCTAGGCCTGACGTTTGTTCATAGACCAATGCAATACGGGATTATCTCATACAGAACTGGTGATGATACAGGTAGGAGAGAATATTCTCCTCCCTGTGATGATGTGGTTTCTTTTAACATTAAATAAAGAAAACCACTGTAGGAAACCAGAAACATCGTCTCGTTCCCGTGTTCTCGACTGTACATAATGGCAGAGAAGATTGCGATTTGTGCAATGTAATGCGCACCCTAATTGATTGCTGCGATCGTAATTAGAATTCTCCGAACCAGCTAATTGTGTTCCTAGAGTAACATTAGCTAACATGCACAAGCACTCACAGAAAAAAGGCAGGAAGAGGCACAGAAGACACAGAGCATTCTATTAGAATCGCCATATTTAACCTGAGAAAAGAAAAATTAATAATAAAAGGCAACAATAAAAATATTGATAAATATACCTTCACTAATATCGATATATCTGGAAAATTTTGCTTACCTAAACAAACTTTAACTCATTTTCATTAAATTGTACAAATTTAAAACGCGCATTTTAAACTTCTACTGGATTAGAATCTAATACAACAAGTGTTTTGCTCCGTGATTGATATGCTCCGGTTACCAGTCACGGAATGAGTGTGAGTTCAAGCTAACCCATGCGGGTGCGGATTGTTGGGCCCACGTATAGAACCGGCTCGCTCAACACCGTGATACATTTGAGGAGCTACGAGAGGTAGCCGTCTGTAGGCTGTGGAATGAATGGGCGAAGAAAAGTGATGACCACATCCACATATCGTCTGGAAGATTGTACCTTACGCATGTGGGCGTGAGGCTGGCAACTAGGCTGATAGAGCAAATCCCACAGGTGCTATAGTGCACAAATGTATTTACTGTTACAAAATGCCAATTCCAGGAATCCCACTTCTTGACAACAGTGTGACAAAAACACAAAATCAGTCCGGTTACTTTTCTAGCACTTTATTATCTTCTAAAACTTTAGACAGTTTTCTTCTCGTCGTTAACATAGTCTTTCAGGCTAATACAACTCACAATTTTTAATTTTCATAACCTTGCTCAGTCCTTTTAGTGTCTTTCTTCGCTTTCTCTGTCTCTCATGCACTAATTACGATGATGTAATCACTCGACGCCTGTTAGAATCTTCTGCACGACGGCCGACGTATCTTTCGTGACAACACACACACAGGCACAGCTGTCTCACACTCACTGACACAGTGACCGACTCATGTCCGCAGCTCAACTCTAAAACTCACCGCTCTGCTCTCCTCTGACCTTCTTATGTACTGTGGATGACGTCACACGGACATTTTCTCTAGTTCCAAACAGACACAGACACAGTCTCGCGAACGCTCTTGACTTCCCTTTTGTTTCTGCCGCCTCGACTGTTGACAGTCACGTACACAGCAGTCGCTCGAGGCAGCCTGGCCTTGAACGTTTCTGCCCGCTGCGCGCCGAGCCCGACGTCACCTACTTTCTCTACTACACAGTAAAGGAGGTATTCATTCCACGTAAAAACTCTATACAAGATTTCATTAGAAACAAACCTTTCGAAGCTCCCTGAATGAAAAAGTTTAGAGAAAGGTAAGATTTTCAGGAAAGATGTCCCACCCCCAATGATCCTCTACATGGAAACATGTTTTAGTTTTCTGAAAAATGACTAATGGTTTTCATTAAAATGTCATATGTTTCAGTTGTTTACATAAAAAATAAAATGTACATATTGAATTTTGCAAATAACCTGTGAAGATCTCTTTATTTTGAATGATTTCTCTGTAATTTTTAAACTATAAGTAAGAAATGTCACATAGTGATCCACTTTTTAAAAATCGCACTATCGCTTTAGCTTGCTATATTTTTCTTACACCTACAAAGAAATCTGAGTGAGTAATGAATGTTTATCTCTATTAATAATAAATAGATAAAGGAACAACCTTTTGTAAGAATGGTTTGTGAAAAGTGAGTACCTATAAGTGCGTGATAGAGAAGAAATATGAAAAATGTAGTGCTCATTTCAGTACAAAATTTATGTCAGTAAGCTATTTTTTAGGCAGTTAGAGCACTCGCCAACCACCTAGCCAGCCCGGGTTCAATCCCAGGGACCCGTATATGGTATTTGTGGTGGACAAAGCTGCATCGGGGGGGGTTTCCTCTGGGTGCTCCAGTTTCCCGTGCCACTCATTCCACCAATTGCTCCATTATCACCTTTTCAATCATCCATTTCGCCTACACTTCATGTCATCCTCTTCCTCACTATCATACCTGGTGCTGGGCTGACCACCCACTTCTAGGTCCGTCCGGTCCATAGGTTCCTGTGCTCCCCTACAGGCATCTGACCCTAGGCACTGGCTTGTAAGTCCTACATAAGGGGAGGGTAATCAGGTAAAGAAGAGGTTATTTTTTTTGCTAACCATTAGCTGTCTTTAAAATGCTCCAAGTTAGACGTTTATATTTTTCCTAAGTGTCATCTAATTGGTTTTAAAAGTTTGCATTCCTTTCTTTCTTTAATTGACCCCATTCTCTTCTCTCCAACACAAGAGCTTGTTATCATGAAGAAATATTTTAAGTTTGTTTCCATATATTGAAATCTTTCCTAATTTGAAATAATTCATCGGTAAAAATCTATCATGAGTAAACAATCACTTTTTACGTGATGTTAATATAAATAAGCTAAAAATAAATTTAAAAAAGTTGGCTGTTACAGGTTTTCACCATAAAGTACAATTTGCAAATTTATACTTAGGCACTAAATTACTACACTGTGTATCAAATACCAAATTTTTAGGAATGTGGTTAGACGAACAACTAAAATGGTAAGAGCATATTCAACAGCTGGAACTGAAACTAAGTAGAATCACATTCGTTATCAAATCAATAAGGTCTGTAAATATAAATGCATTGAGAATTCTATACTTGCTTATTTCCATTCCATAATGTCTTATGGTATACTAATGGTAATGTTAAAGATGTAACTAAAATATTTAGATTATAGAAAAGAGTGACACGTTATAGTGCAAATATTCCTTCTTCTACTAGCTGTAAGCCATACTACAAAATACTAAGAATACTCCCATTACCATGTGTATAATCTATAAAGTACTAGTTTAGACAAGAATGTGCTTTCATAATTTAAAAAAAAAATTCACAGGTACATAATCATAATACAAAAAGTAAAACAGATCTATGAATCATAAACCACAATACAGCTTTATTCACACACAGCTTTGAGCTTACTGCAATTTAATTGTATAACAAACTGCCAGAAAGCATTAAAAATATACCATTAGAGAAAAGGTACTAACTGGCTCTAAAAACATTTGTAATAGAAGGCTGCTATGTGACTTTTATGTATTTTCATTTACCTTAGCTTTGTAACGTAAATACCTATGTAATTTTGATGTAATCTCATTTATGTTACCTGGTTCATAGGTTGACAAAACCTGTATCTTTGTAAAAGATTTAAATGGTGAATAAAGTATGATTATGATCATTGGTAGAGAAAGTCGTATCGATGTATGACATCAGATATTTTAAAATATATTTCTCTTGTTACAGGAATCCTGGGAGATAACAATGTAACTGAAGAAAGTAACTCCATTGAAGAAGAAATGTCTGTAGTGTATGTAGGATATAGCAATGATCCTTGGGGCTCATCCAACAAGCTAATGGAAGCACACTATCTGCTTCACAAGTCTAAGAGATCCAAAAGAGGAGTTTTTCATTTGTACAACATGGTTCTGTGTGCAACAGGATGTGATCCCTTGGCCTACAAGGGCTATGGCTGCTACTGTGGTTTCCTTGGCTCAGGATATACTGTGGATGGCATAGATAGGTGAGTATTGAATCTGAGAAAAAATATTTGTGCAAACGGGTGACAGGTATTGCACTCTTGGTCCTCTTCATTAATGTGGATGAATTTGATGCTGCTGTTCCTTTTTACTGAATTCTCTCCATCAAAAACGAAATATTTCTTGTAAGTCATTAAAATAATGTTGCACCTGGCCACTGGTGGTTAACTTGGAAGAAATAAATCCCTTGATTGGAGTAGGTACTTATCACTAAAAAATATGTATTTGAAAATTCAAACAAATAATAAGAAATATCTCAAAAACCGGTTATCTCCACAAAAAAAATGTATTTAATATAAATTGCTTGCTTTAACAAGATCTACATTTTTTGTGTAGTAAGTCTATTTCTTACAATTGTACTAGATATACAAAAGTCATCCAGAATGAAGTTTGTACAATTTTTATTTTCTCAAAACTAGCTCAAACAATGTTATTAAAATAACAAAAACTTAACAGTTATTATGACACCTGAAATGTACTTCTTGAATTTTCCAAGCAAAATTTACATCACCTTATTTATTTTTGTATAAAACTGGACCTTCATCTCCTTGAAAGTTCTCTGTTTACAGATGCTGCAAAATGCATGACTGGTGCTATGACAGAACACACTGTCCCTTATATCTTGAGTATTTTGTGCCTTATATTTGGAAGTGTTATAGAAGACAACCCTTATGTGGTAAGTTGAAGCTCTGAGTTAATTGCAATTTAAAAATAATTTCTGTACCTATTAGAAAAACAAAGATAATTTAATTGCCTACTAACTAAATTAATCATCCAAGGGCATATCTAGGAAATATTTTCAGGAGAAGTTTCTCTAATCACTGTTTAAGAAGGCATACATTATGCAAAATGAATGCACTGTACAGCATTTCCAAAAATGAATAAAGAAAATCTTAGGTGTTGCATTCACATTAATCACTACTCACTCTGCTCCCTGACTTAGCTGTTGACAGGTCCTTAAACCCAAACCCAACAAACTCTTCTTATAAAAGTTAATTTCTCAACCTACTTCTTGCTAATTGAAATAAACTTTCATTACATACTTACACATTTCTCAAGGTGTACAAAGGATAGAGTATGCTAAAGCAATATTCAGATTCTTAAAAAGTGAATCACTATATGGTGGCTTTGAAATTCCATGTTCCTCCCATGACCACAAGGAAAAATGAATAACTTAGCAATTGAAAGAAACATTATGTATTTAAAAGTTCAAATGAATAACAAGAATATCTCAGAAATGGTGTTAACAAAAGCCACTTTTTGGAAAATAAAAAAATAATTAAAATCTTTCCATGTAAAGGATAGTTTGGGATGGGGACTTTCTTGAAAATCTTTTGTGTCTTACACTTGGAAGGCAAATTTAAATACCAAGTTTGGTATTTTCTGTTTTTAGTTTTTCAGTCTCCCACCCCCCTCCCATCTCTCTCTCTCTCTCTCTCTCTCTCTCTCTCTCTCTCTCTCTCTCTCTCTCTCTCTCTCTCTCTCTCTCTCTCTCTCTGACAATATGAGCTCATGCTCATGATACATGTTCCACAAAATAAATAGGTGAGTGAAGTTACTACGAGTATTAAAGTTTGCTCTACTGTTCTATTATGTGTTTATTTGCCACTAGTAATCTAACACATGAAATGTATATAAAATATTTTCTTTATATCCTATGTCAATTTTAACAGCTTAAATGAAAATATAAGAAAAATGAAAAACTCTTGTTTTAATTTTTGTTAAATATAATGAGCAAAACTTTCTCCCAAAGATATTAACACAATTTTGCCATTAAGTGGAGCTATCATTGCAGGAAATAAGATAAAAATCACATGTAAAATTTTCAAACACATTTTTGCATATTTCTTCTAGCCAACTCCTCATAATTGCAATAAAATATTCTAGCATTAGCTGTATGCTACAATAAGTGATACATTCTGTAATTAAAAAATTATAATTGCATCCAACAGCGAAGTCCCATAAGAATTGCCAGTGAACAAAATTATACACAAAAAACCATTGCAAGTCTCTCCTCTAAGGATATTACCTTTGTTTTACATAAAGATTTCCTTTTTCATGCTAAATGAAATTTTAATCTAGTTTAATTTTTTATTACAGCTCTAGGACAAGCCAGATGGAGTGAGTGGGGTGTATGTGCTGAAAGGCTATGTGAATGTGACAGGCAATTAGCAGAATGTTTACGCAGATATCCTTGTCCACGTACCAAAGCAGTTTGTACATCATCACCTTGGAGATTTCTGCAGAACATATTTATGTTATGAAAGCATAATATGAACACAAGAATCTGAAGAACATTGCTCTACTACAAGCAGCATAGGAATGTTTAGTCTAAAACATGAACTCAAACTTTATTGTTTTTGTTGTTACCAGTTGTTTTTAATTGCTGCTGTTTTGTTAAGGCATTTTATTTATGGAATGTTTCAAATGTTACTGAATAAAGTTTAAATAAATATTATTTCTATTAATTCTAACAGAACCTAAACTTTGCAAGAACATTTCCAATGATACGTTCAATGTTCACAGGCCTTTATGGGTACTTGTAAACCTACTGAATGTAATCTGATCTAATCTAATCATTATTGTTCTTAGATGAGAAATCATGCAAACATCTTTTAGTCAAAGAACCAATTCACTGACACTCAAGGGTAGTTTCTCTATAAGGTTGTAGGTTTGTGCAATACCCATTGATGTTACAAGCACGCCTGTGGTCAAAACAAACGAGTCATGTTTGGAATGCCAAATCAGTCTAAGTTCTACACAACACAGCGTCTTGTTTGAACCATTCGCAGTACAGTTTTGTAGCAGCAGCAAGTTGTCACAAGTTCCAAATCTTAATAACCCATATGATGAATCAAGGCACTGTGCCATGTAGGACTTAAAACGAACTTGGCGTTCCATACATGACTGCCTTTTTCCTTGCCCACTGGTGTACAACCAGGGTATTTTGGGCACTATACCTAATTAGCACTTCTCTGGTTACCCATGTAATATCTACTGAATTGTTCAATGTTTTGACCATACTAAGCTCCACAGCCACCGCTAGGAATGGCCAATAATAAACAGGAACAAATTTTTCATTCCTGACGATGGCCATGGAGCTTAGTATGTTCAAAACATCACAAAATTTAATAGATATTACATGACTAGTAACCCAAGAAGTGCTAATTAATAATTATCGCCATGAAAGCTTCAAATCTTATATATTGTACTTGTTTACATTGTTTAATGCAGAAAAAAATGTTTCAAACGCACTACTTATCTCCTGCAGCAGGCTACTGTAATCGAAATAAACAAATGTTAACTCTGGAGATTGACAGTTTGCAGTGGAGGGCCAACCTAGGTTTATAGACATGGTGGGGCCAACCTTGAACTGTCCAAGGAGCAGGGAGAGACAAAGAGATCTGCATGGCTTCTTACATACTGCTTAAATGGAGGTTTATCAACCTTGCTCCTTCTGGTTGTACGTTTGGTAACTTGAAGGTAGTTCAAATTGTGACTGCTGTTCTTTGTTGACCCATATTTATTACTTCAAGCTCGTAGGAGATTGTGTTTTTGTATTTTGTAACATGTACAGCTCACCATAACAATATAAGGTTGTGTATCATGATGCAATGTTCTTGTGTACTTTCAAGATTCTGTATTAGAAGTTTAATGACCAACTCCCTTAATGAACATTATAAAATTTTTGCATCACTGCTTTTCATTGCATTTTCTCAAGGCAGTGATGAAGAAAAGTCTAGAGTGAAATGAATGGGAAGGCATACTCCAAACATTAATATAACTCAAAGCAGTTAAGATGAAAACTAGAACATTCAATAGGAAGTTCCGTTTCTGAAAAGTGCGAAAAGCACAATTGGTTGTGTTGAGAACTTAGTAACACCTTATATTCTTTTCCATGTCCTCCTTGGCAGACTCGAGAAGAATTCTGAGCCATTGTCTTAGTATTTTTTGTGCAGTTGGCCATAGTTGTACATTAATTAGCACTATTTTCTTATGCAACAAATGCAGAACCCTATTTTCAGCAAAATTTACGAAACCTTTTCTTAAATATTAGATGCTCTTTTCAGCCCTTCTTATGAAGTCTTGAGCTAAAACACTGAATAAAAACAAATGAAAATAAACATTTAGTAACAGTACAGACAGTTCTCATATATATTTTTGGATTTGCATGAAAATGCAGTCCGGTACCTCTCATCAAAAAGATTTAAGCATAAGGATCATCAGTAAGTAGCGGAATCTTAGGCAAATAAATATTTTTTCTGCAAACACATACATGCCTACAAAAGGGGGAAATCTCTGAATAGAGGATCATGAGCATAAATGTGAAATCTTATTTCACATAAAAATACATATTTTGAAGAAAAAGGTATATAATACATATTTTCAGATAATCTCCCATAAATTTCAATTAACCTTTGGTTTTTTCTACTATTTATCCTGCACAATTTTACATTTTTGCTGCTATATGTTTACAAATTACTTGTATTGCATCAGAAGTATCGGAGAATGTTCATCATGTCATGGTGTAAATGGAATAGATTAGGCCATCATAAACAAAGTTGTTGGCGTCCTGGTTATTCCTCATCTGCTATCTGTATATTATGAGCTTGTGATAAAGAGTATGAATTGATGTATACCGACTGGCACCGCATTCCTTCTTCAGTTCTTATGAATAAGTGTTTCAGGTAACCTGTGCATCTTGAAAACATGCCGAAGGTTAAATCAAGTGCTAAATCGTGTCTTCAGCAATACGCAGATGAATTTAAAAACATATTTACCACGGACAATAACGTTTTGTTTTGCCAACCATGTGGAGAAACAGTAAGTGCATGTCAGCTTCCCAAGTCATTAAACATGTATCTGGAAGTAAACATGTTCAACTACTGTAATGAAAATTAATTCATTACCAGGGTTAAAAGTACTAAAAAACAAACTTAAAAATTTATTTGAATAAAACAATGGTTTCCAAAAACTGTGTGGAGTGACTGGAAGGTAAACAAGTATGTGATTTAGAATGTGAGTGTATTAGTGACATCCCTTTGCTTAAATATGCACATCTGAAATCCTGTGATGTGTAAAGATCATTTTTACAATATGAAGTGCTATTTAGAGACAATTGGCATTCATTCGTGATGGACAATTCGCAGAAGACTTTTGTTGTCCACTTAATTTTTTAGGGAACATCTAGGAGCTCCTATCCATTTATGGATGGTGAGCACCTTTAAAAATAATAAATGAATAATTTTCTCTCATTTCTGTGAATTTAAGTAAAATATCTTAATATTTTTGCCAAATATTTTGACATTTTTATGAAATGCTTCAGCAATTTTAGCACATAAAAAATTTTTTTTTCTTTTTACCACATAAAAGTGGTCTTCTCCCTCTACTCCTCCTCCTCCTCCTTCTTCCTTCACTTCCCCAGAATGCTCCTATCATGACGTTAGGGGATTACCTCAGACCCATCTTTTGAACTTGCCTCTTTCCTTGGCCAATTCTTTGAGCTGAGCCATTGATTTCCCTCTCTTTGCAGCTATTTGTTGCACTACCTCTTCCTATGTCATTCTTGGTTTACCAACTGGTCGCTATCCTTTTGCGTCCATAAATTGACAGGGTTTCCTTTCTTCTTTCATTCTTATTACATATCTGTACCATGTAAGTTGTCTGTCTTTGATTCTTTTACTTATGGAAGATGAACATAACTCCTCTCTTATTCTTTCATTTCAAATCTTATCTTGTTTTGCCCACTATTCTTGTTAGGCACTTCATTTGAACCGAATTAATTTTACTGATATTTTTATTTATTGTCCAGCTCCCACTCCCATATAATATAATAGGTTCCAGTACTGCATTATACACCTGGATTTTGGTTGGTTTAGCAACATCCCTTTTGCCAAATATGCATTTGTTCAGTGAGTAATATGCATCTGAGGCCTTTCGTATCTTTTTCCTATTTCTCCTTGAATTTTACCGGACTGATTTACAATAGCTCCAAGATACTCATAGCTTTCTACTTGTGCTCCTTAGTCTTCTTCTTCATCTAATTATCCTTCCCTTATGTAGGACTTACGCCCCTAGGACTTAAAAGCCAGTGCCTAGGGTTAGACACCTGTCGGGGAGCAGACGAACCTAAGGACCGGACAGAGTGAAGACCTGGAAGCAGGTGATCTGCCAAGCATCAGGTATGATAGTGAGGCAAAGGATGATAAATGCAGGCCGGATGGATGAATGAAAAGGTGATTATGGAGCAATTAGTGGAGTGAGTGACGGGGAAACTTGAGAGTTCGGAGAAAACCCATCTAGATGCTGCTTCGTCCACCACAAACACATGTGGGTCCCTGGGATCAAACCTGGGCCACCTAGGTGGTAGACAAATGCTCTAATCGCTTGGCCGTGGCACTGCTACTATCTAGTCATTAGGTACAAAATGGCATTAATCTTCCTCTGCCCTTATTCTATTTTTCTTCTCAAATTACATTCCTTCTCTCCCTTATTATTGTCCTTCAGAATTAAGTTAATCATGAAATTCAAGACTTACATACTGACCTGAACTATTCAAATTGTCTTGGTTGTATGTCTAAGTATGGGAGTATAATGTAAATAAATAACACAGTTTAAAAACAAATAAATCATTAACAAACCTTTATTTCCATATAAAATCTGATAAAAATTTACATAAAGCACATGAGGATCATTTCAAAAGTAACGAAAACTGCAGGTCTTCTGTTAAAAAAAGAAAAGGAATGTATTTTACACTGTAGTTTTTGCAAGCATTACTGCAAAAGCATAAAAGCATTTTTATGAGAGGTTCTCATGTTTAGCAAGTCATCAGATCTGCACAGTTAATGGTTGTGACCATACGTCATATTATGAAAAACATTGGCAGTAGGTACTACTCTTATTTCACAGTGTAAACTCCATTGGGAATGTCAGAACTCTGGATTAGAGGTATATTAAACTCTTAACTATGTGTGAAGAAGGTAAGGCATGTAGGCTATAAAAACATTTAAGAAGTTTGCCAATGCTAAAAGGGCTGCATATAACCTTGCATTGGCTCTCAAACTGTAAAACTGGCTGGTGTGCTTTAGGTGCAAGAATCACCTCTTAATGGCTTCACACAGATACAATCCTGTCACATATAACCCAAAACATGCTTCAAGTTGCTTTCAATAAGATGTCTTGTTGTTGTTATTTAACGATGCTGTCAATTCCCAGGATCACATCAGCACTGCCAGTGTGCCGGAATTTTGTCCCACAGGAGTTATTTTACATGGGAGTAAATCTACTGACATGGAGCTGTCGTTTTTAAGCACACTTAAAAACAATCTGTCTGGGCCGAAAAATAATGGTAATTTAGAAATAGAGTAGAGGGACGCTATTCCACTCAAACTAACAAATTTTGTTACTGTGCACACATTGAGCATAGTTGACATATTGTCTTGTGGTTGTTGTACTGCTGTTAGGTCAAAAGCAACTGCATAACAATTTAGTGGTTACTGCTCCAATTTTGGATTGGTAAAAAGAAAATCATTTGAAGGTAAGCAAACACAGGCAGTTGGGGAATTTAATGCCATGCTGGCAAGTTGTCATGGTAGCTCAGTGGTAGGAGCATCCATACATGAAGCGGAAGATCTGTGGTTCAAATTCTGGCTATGGCATTGAATTTTTCAGTCCTGATTTTACCTCTCAAACACAAGGCATTTTTTGCAAAGATAAATATTTCTTTTCATGAATATAAGGAATAGGGCATAAAGCAATGTTAGTTTGTTATAGCAGAAACTTGTATGCCTCAGTTTGAAAGATTACTGCATGTCCTGCTAAAGGGTTCACCCTTCTGCCTTACAGGCACATCATTTTAAAACTGTGTTTGGGGATATTTTTTTGTATTTATTGCAATGAAAAATTGCAATAAATAATACAAGAAAAGGCTATATATTTATGTATTTCAGATGATTCTAACTTATAAAAGCTAAGGCCCAGGTAAAAAATGGGCTTCTGGTCTCATGGGTGAACCACTCTTGCACACATCTCTGACTCTGGCCTCTTTGAAAATTACAAATGGAGTAAAAACTTCAGTTGCATTGTAACAAGCTACAACAGTTACATTCTTGCCCCTCTCCACACTTGACAACTTCTCTTGCTCCTTTAGGAGCGATTTTCGAGGGTATGTTATTAAAGGGAATCCCAGTATAGTATATTAAGTATAGGATGCACTATGAAATAGGAATTAGTTCTGCATAAACCTCTCTCAATAAAGGAAAAAAGGCTTCTGTTGCGACCTTATTCATACCTGCTGCTCTTGCCTTGGGCAAACCCTGTCCAAAGAAATATCTACATTTCTTTTCAAAAAGCTTGTAAACCAGTGTTTGCCTGCTAAACATTCCTGTTCATTCCATGGGCGACCCTTGCAGCCAGCTAAAGGCCATGAAACCGATCTCAATAGGAATTGTTCAACCTGTACTTAAATGTCATCCAACAAATCCTATATTTTAATCTTGTAGTATCACTAATTACAATCATCAGCAATTTAGCCTACAGACCCTACTTTGAATGGCCTCCTTTATTATAAAGCATGTTTTTTTTTCAAAACACAAGCAATATGCAAAAAGTATACCTCAATGCTCTAAACTGAAGCATGGTTCACAACTAAAATTTTGAATGGGGCCAAAGTGGGATTCTAAAAAAGAAACTGTGCTGAACACATCACTTTTGAAATGATTCTCATATGATAAGTTTAATTACAAGACATTGACCCCACCCATCAAATTCACTGGTCGATTCTTGTAACGTTTGGATATGTCAGCCTCAATCTGAAACAGAAGAATAAAATGTTGAAAAGTTTACTTCAGACAGAAAACATATCAAAAGTCCAGTCTTGTGCCTGTACTGTTTGTTCTGACCAAGATATATTACAGTTGAATCTGGTTTACATGTATATCAAGGGGGAGAGGAAAGATAACTGTAACTCAGAATTACTTACAAATGAGATTTTGATAATACATCAAATTCTCTTTAATAAAAAAGCAATACAATGGGTGCAGTGTTACCAGGTTAATGGATTTTTTCCCTTGGTGTAGGTATTTTCCAACTTGAAAGGGAATGAGAGAATTCTTTGGATATTAAGGGATTTTTCATGTAAAATTTTGAAATTCAAGAATTCAAATTCATTTACCTATGTACTTCTACTTTTAACTAACACTTTTTCCTCGTTAGGTATTTCAGCGTTAAATGAGAATACTACTCTATTAACAGTTTCTGAAGTATACGTAAGGAAACACCATTAATCAACAATCGTGAAAAAGTAAATGGTAACGTTTTTTATAACGTCACATCTGTAAATTATTGCAAAGCAACAGTGAGCTGTCAGTTTGTTGTTCACTTCTGTGTTGAATTGAGTAAGGTATGTGCGTATGTCTGTGCTAGTTAATCATAAGCTGCGTGTGTGTGCGAAAGTGAACATTCATGTGAGCATTTAGAATTATTATTAATACAGTGACACCTTTATGTTAATATGAATGACTCAAAAGGACCCAGTATTCCAAAAAAAACATGGAAAGGAGGAGGGGAGCTCATTAAAGCTGCAAAATCCTAGCGCAAACAAACTTTTTAGACCCCTGGTTAGAGGACCCAACATTTAACAGCAGGCTAAGTAAATGTAATGACCCCTTTAAAGCTAAATGAAAGTGTTGCAAAAAGGGAAAAGTGAAGCAGATAGACATAGTAAGACATCTTTACACCAAAAAAATATATTACAAGTAAAATATATCCCAAAAAATAAGCAGTATGCTTGTGAGAAATCCAGTTGATGAAAACAAGTGGTTAAAACAGCAGAATCTAAATTTGTATTACATAAAATTGAGCATGATACGAGCTTCAATTCTATGAATCACTTGAGTGAATTACATCAGAGTGCATTGTCAGATTCCACCACGGCATGTGGTATGAAACTTCAACAAACAAAAATTATTTATCTAATTACAAATATGATCAGCAGGGCTGTAGAGCAAAAGAATATAGAATCCTTGAAAGGAAAAGTATTTTCAATTTTGAATGACAAAAGTACAGATTTAGGAAGTGCTAAAAATTGTGGAGGCGACGACGACGGTTTGCATCGGGAGCCGGACGTCGTCTTCTTTCCTCGGCTGCTCGTAATCGGCATCTCGTGCTTATCGCCGGCCACACATACTAAGGGTCAATGTAGGGATGTGGGGAAACAGGTTGGTTTGATCTCAGGGTGTAATAAAGGTCTCAGAGGACCTTCGTGTGTCCAACAAGGAAGACAACAATATTTTCTGTACCGCACTTCTGATTTATTGTGTTTATCGTGACATCTTACCAAAATGCACCAGAATTCTCGGAGAACAATTTCCGAGGTTGTATATAATTTCTTGTTCCTTGTAACCGGTATTTCCCTGATGAAATTCTAATCCCCAAGGTAACTAATTTCTGCACTGCATGTTCGCGGTGTCTTCCTATCACACATCTTTTCACGTCTGCCTCCTCCAAGTCACACTGCTGAAGTTCCCCAATTCTAGCTCTCTGCCGCCTGCTCCGCACCTTCCCATCTGGACCACACAGATTCCTGCCCTTTTAGTTTCGTTAAAATTAACGACCTAAGGGCACAAATATGTTTTCGAAACGCCCACTCCGAGAATCCTGGCTGTTTTTCTTCAAGCATATCGTTTTCGGGAGAAGTTCCCGTCACAAAATCTATGCATTGTCATGAAGTCTTTTAGAGACTAAATTTGGTCTGAAAATTTAGACTGAAAATTTGGTCAAAATGTTTGAAATCTTGGAATTTTCTTTTTGGAGATTTTTTATTAGCTTAGGGTGTGTAGAAATAGAAGATGTGCTATTTTTATCATTTGTACCACTTTTGGTCTTTATATGACCATATGCAGATCTGCATAACTATTATGCAGATGGTTGGTGACCTTTAAATGCCCTGTAAGGCTACACTGAAAATTCCAACTTCTTTGATAATCAACCTATCACTATGAAAATTTAATCACATAATGAGAGCATTAGTCTAAATTAACAGCCAAATTTTCATGCTGGTACACAAAATACTTCATTAGTTATTAATTATTTTGTGTGAGGATATGTAAAAATTACTTGCTATATAAAATGTTTAATGTGACAAAAGTTTAAATTTTTAAAAGGTGAATCTATGCTTTTGATTAGTGCACTGTATTACAAAAAGACCCACATTCTTATTTTTTGTGAGTATTTTTTTAGCATTTGTTCTACTTTCTTTTTTTTTTTTTTTTTCGTTATGTTACCTCAAAAACTCTGAAAACTAACTTTTTTATATTTTAATATCCTAAAAATCTGATGTGTTGCACTCACATGACTTTCTCTACTCTTGTACTAACCATTCTTACAAACTCTTATTCCTATATCTTCTTTGTGTTAGTTGAGATAAACATTTGTACAAACTACCTTATTGCTTATTTCCTTGTAGGTACAAGGGGAATATTAGAATACAGTAGACTTTGTGCGATAGTCAAATCTTTTAAAGCTTTGAGATTAGGTTCTCTTTGCACACTTAACATATAAAAAAATGAACAACGATGTTTCATTCCAGGAAAGTTTTAGGTTTTCCGAAACTCACACACACAACAAGGAATATCTCCGAAATGGTTCACCCTACAAGAAAATTTATTTGGACATAAATTGTGTATTTTAGCAAGATCTACATGTTTTGTATAGTATGATTTGGTCTATCTCTAACGGTTTACCAGTTATGCAAAAGTCATCCAGACTAAATACGACTACAGGGGCTATAGCCAGAAAATTGAAGATATACATTTCATTTGTCATAAACATATCTCAAACATATAACATTTTAATCAAAATCGTTAGAGCCATTTTCAAGAAAATCAAAATTTTCGAAAAATTTTCCATGTAAAGGGTAGTTTAGGATGGGGCTATTTTCTTCAAAATATTCGTGTCACATCCTTGAAAGACATTAAACTTAAATACCAACTTTGGTTTTTAACCGACTTTTCATTTTTGAGCTATGCTGTCCACAGACTGACAGACACACAGACAGACACACACACGCACCTTTTTCTAAAAATGCTTTTTTTGGATTCAGGGGGCCTCAAAACATATATTTCTGGTGAAATCTCGACATCAAATTTTTGGGTGGAATACAATACTTCCCCTACTTACCAATAGAGAAAGAAAAAATATTCAAAACATGAGTATTGATAAGAAAAGGGGACCGTGAAGTTCCATATTTACATACATATTATGGACCTAACCTGCAAGTTCCGCTAACCTAAATGAACAATTTGGCACATGTGACATATTGTATACTAGCTGTGTCATTGCCAAAGGAGAGCAGCAATTGAAGCAAGACAGCACACATATGAAGACAGTCCTTTCGAATGAGATTATCAGAAAGTGCTGCTATTGTATATTTGTTTAGCTTCTGATGAGCTGCTGGAAAGTTGCACAGCAGGAAAACACAGAATGCAAATGAATTAACAAATTCGGGATAAAGAGCAGTGAGCGAAGAAATAGTTATTGACTTCAGCAGAGAGCCACTTCTGGATATTGTGATAAGAAGTCATCCTGCAGGATGCTGAAATACGGTAAACTTGTTGCACAGCAAAAGAAATAGCAGGAGGAGAATTTTAGCTCCCTGCAAAGGTTAGAAATATATGATTTGAATAACCATTGCTTTACCATGGTTATATGTTACCTACGAACAGTTGGCGGCACTAATGCAACCTAACGGATGGAATATCACCAAATATAACCAGACTGCACCATAATGGGGGAAAAATGTCAAGGTTGCTTTTTGCGGTATCTCAATAAGCTGTGCCTACTATAGCAAGTAATTTTTACAATATTTTCACACAAAATATTTAATAAGTAATGAAATATTTGATATACGAGCATGAAAATCTGTATGTTCATTTAGAATAATAATCTCATTATGTGGTTAAATTTTCATAGTGATAGGATGATTATTACAAAAGTTGCAATTTTCAGTGTAGCCTTGCCTTAAACAGTGCTCAGGTAGTTAAAGCTGTAAAACTTTGTATATTTACATTTTCTATGTTATCCTATCCTTGGCTCCATTTTGAATAAATGTTTTGATCAGCTTATAATAAAATTGATATAAAAAAACCATGCTCTTGATACAAATGTTTACTTCAAGAACTAAAGCTCTATGGTAGGGTTTGGTTCTGGAATAAAACAATATTCAAAGGTGGTAATAATTATATTCCAATATACGAGGGGCATCTCAAAAGTAAGTTGCACTATTTTTTTAAATCCGCGCGGTAGAAGGGAAAAGTCTAAAAGTCCCAGGGAATATAGGTATGGGTATAGTAGCATCACTGAAAAATTCCTAGGTACCTAAGTTTATTGCTTGGATACTAAAACGGCAGTAACAATGGAGACTCCACTCGTTCCTTCCGCCGATTGCAAAGTTCGCGCTGTAATCCGCTTTTTGACGGGAAAAAATAAATGTGCAACTGAAATTCATCGCGAGTTGTGCAGTGTTTATGGAAAAGACGTTATGTCAAGACAAATGGTTTCTCTTTGGCGCCAATCGTTCATTGAAGGGAGAACAACATTACACGATGAGCAGCGAAGTGGCCGACCCTCCACTTCCCGCGCTCCAGATATTGTTGACGAGGTTCGAGCAGTCGTGAACACCTATCGGCGCCTTACACTTGATGCAGTTTTGTTTGAACTTCCTCCTTATATTGAAATAAGCCGTGCATCACTTCACAGGATTATTTCTAAGGATCTGTGTCTATCAAAAGTGTGTGCAAGATGGGTTCCTCACATGCTTTCAGAACAACACAAGGAGCAGAGAGTTGACGCCGCATTGCAATTTTTGCAATTTTTTGAGGATGAGGGAGATGGCTTATTCGAGAGAATAGTGACCGGGGACGAAACATGGATCCATCACTGGACACCTGAATCCAAAAGACGGTGTGGAAACGAAAGGATGAGCCAACACCAAAAAAGGCAAAAGTTGTTGCATCGGCTGGCAAGGTCATGGCAATGATATTCTGGGATTCGAAGGGAGTACTGCTAATCGATTACCTGCCCCGTGGGACCACGATGACAGCTGCTCGCTATTGTGAGGTGCTGAGAAAACTCAGAAGAGCCATACAAAACAAAAGGAGGGGAAAGTTGAGCAAAACAGTTTTTCTGTTCCATGATAACGCTCGCCCGCATGCTGCTCGTGAAACTCAAGCCCTGTTTGAGCAGTTTCGATGGGATGTTTTCGGTCATCCACCTTATTCACCTGACCTTGCACCGAGTGATTACCATCTTTTTCCGGAGCTGCAACAACATCTTGGGGGAAGGCGAATCGTAAATGACGAGGAACTGAAACAAGAGGTGGAAAGATGGCTATCCAGTTTGGCGGGAGAGTGGTGTGACATTGGGTTAAAAAGACTGTTACCACGGTATCAAAAATATATTGAGGTTCAAGGAAATTATGTGGAAAAATAGGTACTGAATGTAGCTTTCAAAATATACCCTTTTTAAAATATTTAAACGTTTTGTTATTTTTTAAAAAAATAGTGCAACTTACTTTTGAGATGCCCCTCGTACTTATTTTATTAGTAACATATATTTAAAAGTTACTGCTGATAATTGTTTGTTACTACATGGAACCCTAAGTAATTGATTAAAACATGCAAAGGTACCTACCTCGGCTTGAAGCTCCTTTGTTTTGGCAATAATGAGCTTAAGCTTTGGTTGTAGGTCATGTATTTCTGCTGACATATCCTTCTTGCGCATTCGGACAGCTTGTTGTGATGCTACCATTTTATCCGCAACTCCAAGCTTCTGCTTTAATTTACTTGCCAAATGATCAACATATCTAGCAATGGATAAACAGAGAGATTTAGTTTCTTTTCATACTATTGCACAGTGGGCCAGAAGGCAATCAAAATGGGACAAAAGTATAAAAATAAAATATTAAAAATTAGGAATTTGAAGGGTGGAGGTGAAAGTAGAGATATTAAAGCGTAGAAAATCATCCATAAGTTTGTTTCTTAGCCCTTTTTTTGCACCTCTGAACATTGCCATTCTATAGGTTAGATAAGAAGTCTTGAATATTTTAAAACAGTATAATTTGTGGTAAGGTAGTGCTATGGCAAGGTACTTAGAGTGGTATAAGATGAATTACATCTTGCCATGTTAATACATCTGGCAAATTGACCGAAATGAGCATGGTTTAAAACTTAGAATTTTCTCATCTGTTATCGGTCTTGTTATTACAGTTTTCAGTCCTTGATGGTTACTTATTTTAGCCAAAACTGAAGAATGGTCAGAGAATGGAAAAGCTATTACCTCACTTGAAATGCTACATAGGTGGCCTAGGTTCGACCCAGAGACCCGCATGTGGCATTTGTCGTGGACAAGGAATGTCAGGATGGGTTTTCTACAGGTTCTCCAGTTTCCCCCACCACTCATTTCACGAAATGCTCCATTACCACCTTTCCAATCATCGATTTTGCCTGCATTTCATATCATCCTCTTCCTCACTATCATACCTGGTGCTTGGCTGACCTCTCACTTCCAGGTCTTCACTCTGTCTGGTCCATAGGTTCTTCTGCTTCCCAACATGCATCTGACCGTAGGCACTGGCTTGTAAGTCCTACATAAGGGGAGGCTAATCAGGTAAAGAAAAAAAAAAGAAAGAAAAGCATAATTTGCAGTATATAACTGACCAGTGTACTAGGGAATCTACATGTTTAGATCATATATTCACCAATATTGACAAAAGTAGCATTTCAAGTGAAGTAATAGCTTTTCCATTCTCTGACCATTCTTCAGTTTTGGCTAAAATAAGTAACCATCAAGGATTGAAAACTGTAATAACAAGACCGATAACAGATGAGAAAATTCTAAGTTTTAAACCATGCTCATTTCGGTCAATTGGCCAGATGTATTAACATGGCAAGATGTAATTCATCTTATACCAGCAGAATTAGTATTTGAAAGGTTCATGAATACATTTCTAAATATTTTTAATGTTTGTATACCTCACAGGGAGTGCAAAATAAGGTATGGCACCGGTGGTAAAAAGAACACAAAGATATCAAATTGGTATACACCTCAACTAGGTAAAATAAAATCATTAGCTATGCTGCATTTAGGTATATACAGAAGGAATAAAACTGAAAAAACAAATTAGCCTACTTAAAAATTAGAAAAGAATACAAACTAACAATGAAGCAAAGAAGTTGCATAACCAAAAGAAAATAAATGGAGCCAACCTTAAATGCAAGGAAGCATGGAAAATCAGTAACACAATAGCCAAAAATAATAAAGTGAATGATCATGGTATAGCAGCTGAGAAGTTCAGAAAGTTTTTGTCTCATCTGTAGAAGAAACACATAACAAGATAGTTTCAGATAATGTACAGGACATTTCTGAAGTAAAGCATAGCTTTATACTCACTGAAGTCTGTTACCACCGTCATAAACATTGTAAGAAAACTTAAAACTCTCGAAAACCGTAGATATATATGGTCTAATAATCTCATTAAAATGGTCATTTGTGATATAGCTCATCCACTTATATTCTCCATAAATGCATGTCTTAGTAGTGTAAATTTTCTATCAGTGTTAAAAATTTGAAAGACTATACCTGTGTACAAAAAGGGTGACAAAAATTCACCAACTAGCTATCACACCATCTCAATTGTTCCCATATTTTCAAAAATTATCAAGTCTGTGGTAAAAATGCAAATATATGGATATCTTGAAGAAAATAACTTAATTAACCCATGTCAGTTCGGTTTTAGGAGAGGTAAATCCACCATTGAAGCAGTAGATTCACTGATAAAGAGAGTCATGCAGGTTTTTGAAGAGAAGCACATTGCGCAGGTCACCTTTTGTGTCCTGAATAAGGCTTTCGATTGTTTAAAACATAACATCCTCTAACAGAAATTAACTATTTATGGCATAAAGAACCCAAGACGTAACATTTTTAAATCTTACTTAGCAAATCGTAAACAGGTGGTCAACTCAGGAGGAGAATTCTCTAGCACATCTGAGGTTAAGTAAGGAGTCCCACAGAGTTAGATCCTGGGACCATTATTGTTTTTGATAATGATAAATGACCTGCCATCACATATAAACACTCACTCCATCCTGTTTGCAGATGATACCACCTTCTTCAACTCTAGCACAGGCTTTAACTTACTTAAAGATGTTACAGATCTCAGGTCTCATCATGGTTTAGTGCAAATGGTTTCTTATTAAATGAAAAAACGCAAATAACATTCTTCAGCTTGAGAGATACTCCAGTTGAAAACCATAGTGAAAATATTAATTTCTTAAGCATCTTTATTGACAGTAAATTGTCCTGGAAAGTGCACATCAAGAATATGACTGGTAGTTATATATTTGATGAGTCTTAATAACTGATAACTATATAAGATTTTCTTATTTTGCATTCTTTCAAAGCTTAATGACATATGGAATATTACTTTGGGAAAACAATATTTATGTTAAGGAGCTTATACTATTACAGAAGAAAGCTATAAGAATAATTACAAATTCATCTAAAATGACTCATTGCAAGCCACTGTTTAAAAAACTAAAAATACTTACCGTCATTAATTTGTACACGTACTTTGTGTTAATATACATTAAAAATAAAGTGTCTGATATGTAACATAGATATAATATACCCTCATGCAATACAAGAAACAATACATTGATACACCATATCATAGATTTACCAAAGTAACAAACAGGTATGATGTTCTGGGTTTCAGACTTTACAATAAGCTCCCTCTTGAACTATCCAACAAACCAGTTAACATATTTAAAAGAAAACTATGATTTCCTAACAGAAAATCCCTTTTAAGATATACATGAATACCTTGACCAAACTGAATAATTAGTAAAACTGACCAAAATTAACTGTGTAGCTAAATGATTGAAATATATATTGTTTTATACAAAGTGCATTCAATTAATTTAATATGCAGTTTAAATAATCAAATCAAGCATTGTATTGAAATTACTACTACAGTGTATATTACCTAAATAAGTATTAAACTAAACTCCTAGCGCAACAGCCCATGAAGGACCAAAGTTTGCTGTCCAGCCGCTGCACCTTCCATTACAGGCATTGGCGAGGTGCAGTACTTGAGGGTGGGATGTGGTCAGCATTCCGAGCCCTCCCGGCCAGTAATACAGCCTTCTCGACCTGGGGCCACTACTTCTCCATCAAGTAGCTCAATTGGTCCCCCCAGGACCTAACGAGGCTGAGTGCACCCTGTGCCAGACCTCCCAGAGAGGATTAAATCCCCATGCTGGTACCGGGGATCGAACCCAGGTCCTCCATGCCAGAGGCAAGCGCACTACTAACTGCACTACGGAGGCAGTCACCTAAATATGATGCTATCTTTTAAAGTTTATACAAGGGTTGTGTGTTAGAACAGTTAATTATGATTGATGGCCTGATATATGGAAACTATTCATTCCTTCTTGTTACTAAGAACAGTAATTTCCTTTATTAATGTTATATTAATTTTTATTTTATGAGAAAGTATAAATTATAATCATGCAGCCCTATCTGCATTTAAAATCATCCATTTGATGACTGCATTAACATTGATAATTTTGACTTTTCAGCTAATTCCCAGAATATCATTTAAGTGAGTGTAGTTTAAGGGCCCATCGATAACTATTCATAGTCTTGTGGTCATATGGGACTGAAGTCAAATCTTAAAACCTAGAAAATCATTTACATCATGCCTCTGAAGTCTTCCCGGAAGTACCCGGCTTTTTATTTGCTCATGAATCAATAAGAGATTCTTTCTAGGTCATTTGCAAAAGGTGGATTTTTAACACCTAAATGTGTTATGCACAGAGTTATAACTCTGGTAGACAATCCAACCACAACTACACTGGCAAAAACACACTCTAAATAAATACATGACATAAAAAACACAAAAGGCATAAATGATATATTTATATGTGATAAAAGTACCACTTGAGAACAACACTTCATTAATCTTGAGAGCTTAGAATTGTGCTAAGAGGATAGTTACTGACCTTGGTGAATGCTTGATGTTATACAAGTGCTGAGAACGTGATGCAGTAACTTCCTTAATGACCACTTGAACTTGGTCCAACATAGCAGTTACACTTTCTATTGTTTGAAGCTGCAATAATGGCTTGGCATCTTGGAGTTGACTGAGAGATAAAATGTTGCTGGGACCTTGCATTTCACTGAGACGCACTTTCAGGAATGCTTCAACCTAGAAGCATACAAAATACAGCTTTTGAAACCACATAATACTTGAGAAAACAGAGTGTCATCTGATTTCACTACACAGCAAATAATATGCAATACAGAATTTATTTGCTTCATCGTGTGATTAATGCTCCCTCATCTTGTCTTATCCCATCCCATTTCTCCACAACTGACCTTGCCTTTTTACCTGGTGATTCATAAATCAGTGAGTCACATTGCAACTCATGAGTGACTTATTCACATTCACCTGATTAGGCAAGCATCTCCCTAAGTCATTTTGTGACAATCATCTGGAAATTGGAAATCATGAATCATTTTTCCATATTCTACTGGGTTCTACGATTCTACTTCTAGCTTAGCTATTTTTAATATACTGTAGGTTTTGCTTTTTCTAACCATATGATAAATCGCACCTCTTCTCCAATTATCTTTAATTTAGCATGCTGCATAACATATGCGAAGTGATATAAACAGTGAACCTTTTTAATTAATATGCAGAAGTACTTGAGTCAACCTTTAGACACTTAAAGGTTCACTTACTTTTTTACCTGGAAGTGTTTCAAAGATCATTCGTCTTCATTCCCAATTGTTTTATGACTGATGCTTAAAGATGAAGATGAATGAACTTTGAAGCATGTCCAGGTAAAAAAGTAAGTGAAACCATAAGTGCCTAAAGTCCTTATTCTTAGGTATGTCATCATCATAGTATCCATCCAGCTATTCCCTCTCTGCAGATTGCTAGTTGGGATGTCCTCAGAATGGATGACCAGCCCATCACTGAGTAAGCTCAGTGGTAGACTTGCTACCTTGAGGCCCCTAAACTTGCCTGCTTTTCTGTTGGGAGTTGCTCCCTTAGCCGATGGGGTCCAGTTTTGAGGTGCTAGATACTGGCCTTCATCCTCTCCCATTTGCTACTATCATGATGTGGATGTGGGAGTAGGATTTATCGACAGAGTTGCAGATGTTGGTGCAGTTGGCTTTACTCAGGATTTGTAGGATTTACTAATCGGCACCATATATCCCCCGAGACCATATCAACATTTGATCCCCAAGTGTCTGAAGGTCAACTCAAATACCTCTACATATTAAGTGAATTTAGCACTCATCTGTACTAGTCGTCATTTTTCAGAAGAACGCTGGTAACTGCTTTAGACAGGTTTCATTAAATTTGTATTGATTTTTTGAGTACAAATTTTAAAATTGAATTCTTTACTTGGGTAATTATTATTTATTTATGCCAACAGGTTGTCACAGTAGCTTAATGGTTAGAGCACCCACCTGGTAAGCGGAGGGTCTGTGATTCAAATCTCAGCTGTGGCATTGAATTCTTCAATTCAAATTCTACCTCTCTTTACTTGTGTGTCTTAAATAATGCACGTTCATTTGAGGAAAATGAATTGATGAACTTTGAAAAGAATTTCCTAAAGCACCTTGAAGACATACTTGTCTGCATTACATTATTCAATCTTATGCTCAATTTTTTTATCTGAGCCTTAGATTTGCCAGACAGAAAATAAAACATCTTCAAACTTTCTAAACAGCATCCCAAAAATCAGATGGCAGTTTCACTAAATGAAAATGTGGCAAAAGATTAACAAAAGTACACACACACAGGTTTAAATGTTATTGAAAATAACACAAAAAAGAAAGTGAAAAAGCATCTGTATTATTAAAGAACACTACCTCTAACAGCTCATCAATAAACTGGTTTCTAGTGGCTGGATTGTCCAATACTGTAAGGGCCTCAACATTTTTGGCAACACCACCTTCAACTCCAGATGACTCTACAGTAATACCACAGTCTTCTAGGGAGATGTTCAGATCCAGCTCCTGCACATATAAACAATACTGTAACATTTATCGTAGTTACGTTTTCTCCTAAAATATACACTGCTTAAATTTTCTTCCTAAAGTCACACATAATATCTGAATTTGTATATTCTAGCCACACACAATGCTCTATATGGAAACACACAACAAGCAACTTGTCTCTGTTGTGTGCTGTACTCAGTACGGTTTTACAGCCTTATGTCTGTTAATGTTAAATTTCATTTCTATTTTGAATCTTGTCTAATTATGTTCAGAGATTAAAATCATTTGTTGTAAAACAGATCAGCTGCTAGTACAGCAGAGAATTTAAAGAAAATGCTGATCTATATAATTTCTGGAAAAATAATTCATCTGGTTTGTTTCAACCAGTTTATTTTCATCCTTCACTTCAATATTCCATCAAAAATCCATCATTTACTCCTCTAAAATGTTTTCTTGTTAATTGTTCTGCAAGCAAAGCATTCTTAACTCTATATAATGAAAAACAAACTATTAAAAGTGAAGCAATACAAATCTACAAATATCTTAGAGACTTAAGCTTCACTTAACTTAGTATTTGCTGCAAGTTCTTGAAATTAAATGCAAACTGCAGTTTAAAGATATATCTATTACAGCATCAGTGCCACTCTTGTTTATGCTGGTTACTATCATAACAAATGCAAAATCACTTAATATTTCTGTGCTACCAACCAATGAAAACAAAACAAATTTTTTAACCAAATCAATCAGTGGTATTTCAAAATTCATTATGCAGTCCTTATTTTTCAAGATGAATATCTTTTCTCAAACCATTAGATCTAAAGGTGCATTTAATTGTTTTAACAATTTAACCTCTGAAGCTTTAATAACAGCAGCAAATGCTAACATCAATAAACTTGAACAAATACAAAATCAGGCTCTTCGCCTAATCACTGGAGCAGTTAAATCCACACCTATTGATGCCATGCTTGCCTTAACACGGACCCCATCAATAACAACAAAAATAGAAGAACAAGCATTGCTCCAACACGAGAAAATGTTACGACTGCCAAACTCTAAATGGACAGAAGAGAACTTCCCCCCTTCAATCCTTAAAACTCATAGTAGTTTCCTAGAAAAGGTAACACAGATTAAATCCAAATTGAACATTCCTAACACCAGAGAAAATCTACTTATAAGAGAAAATCCATTGGAATTATTGCAACCTACCTTCAGTTTGGAATTAATAGAGGAAATAAGTAAATCAGACACACCAAAAGAAATACAAAAACTTCTAGCTCTGGAAACAATCAATACTAGGTATCCCACAGAAGAATGGCTGCACATATATACTGATGGATCCTCCAAGGAAAACCTTACTGGAGCTGGAGTTACGTGTTCACATTTTTCCTTTTATCATTCTGTTGGCAGAGACACAACAAATTATGATGGAGAAATAGAGGCTATACACATTGCTCTCCGACAATTATTAAATCTTCCCTTAAATAAATTTAAGAAGGCAGTAATTCTTTCAGATTCTAAAGCTGCAATTCAGGGAATATGTTCAAATACTACAAAGAAGTCAACAAAAATTAGAGACTGCTACAAAATGTTAACACAACTCCAAAAAGTTAATAAGACTGTTCATCTCCAATGGATTCCAGCACACTGTGGAGTAATGGGGAATGAAGCTGCAGACTCACTTGCAAAGAAAGGCACAACAATAAAACAAAAATCTAAATTCAATTTCTCATATTCCTCAATAAAACGCTTGATCATTAAAAAATTTTCTCATTTATACCTACAAGAAATAGAAACAAATGCCAAAGATAAAAAATGGATTACACTACTTTCCAGCCCAGATATAATCCCCCAGAGACCAAGGAAAACAGCGGTTGCAGCCTTCCGACTATTGACAAATCACGACTGCTTAGCAAGTCATCTCTACAGAATAGGTATCTCATCCTCACCAATATGTGTCCTGTGTAACGATCCAGCAGAAATGAACGAAGACCACTTGAAGACCTGTGAAGCATTAAGATCAGAAGAAACTATAGTTCAAAAGTATTGGAAAGCACAAATGCTAATGGCTTCATTGCCAGATGCAAGGCACTAGAAAACAACAACAACAACAACAACAACAGTTTAACCTCTGAATTACTTTCATGATCTGCCACAGCTGATTTATCAATCTGTTTATATTTAATATTTCAAAATGTTCCTTTATTCTGATTCCCAAATGACATTTGGTTTTACCAGTATAAACCCTGTCACAATCTAAACAGGCAAATTGATAAATAACAAATTTTGTATAATTTGAAATTGTATCTTTTTTAGAAAACTTCAGTAAATATTTATATTTAGTTTGTGGATCCAAAGTTATATCATGTTTCTTTAAAAAATTTTGTAAATTTTTATTCACCCAAGGATGGTAAGTAAACTTTTTAAAATTACAATCATCTTTTATTTTCTTGAGGGTAGAAACTTCTTTAACAGCTTTTTGGTATTTAAATTTCTCTATTTTTCTATGTACAAAATCTGTTGTTCACATACCTCTAGGTTATTATTCTCTGAAGACTCTTCATTTGTGGATATGCCCCAGTCAATATCACCAGTTTCCAAAGTAATTGAATCCTGCTGATTCAAAACTCCAAAATCAATACCTGCTTCTGCATCTTCTCCAAAATCAATCTAAAAGAAAGAACAATTCCCTTTAAATTATCTAAAAAACAAAATTAAAAAAAGAAACAACAAAGAAAATAAAAGGAAGAAAATTCTATTTGAACATATCTTAATACAGAGCTTTGGATGCATGGCTGGCCTAACAGGAATGTTCTTTGTGCCGAGAAACACAGCATTTTCCAGCAGAGTCGGATATTCATAGCCCTTTAAAGTCAAGTCGTGCAAATTATAACTACAATAACCACATACCTTCAGCATAGAAGATATTGGAAATTATGTCCTTGTGCTGCAATACATCTCACACACCTTTTAAGGGGAGGGTTGTAAGCCCTATGCTTGCAATGCTAATTTTATCAACTTTGAATCTCATTTTCTTGGGAACTGCTGATTCTACAGCAGTGAAACTTTGCACATAAGCATTTCAACTCTTTTTCTATTTACTGGCTTTTTATTGCAATTTAATTTATTAATAAGTATTTTTTAAGATTTTTTTCCTCAATTACCAATTTTTTCTAAGTTTTTCATTGTAGAAAAGACAATTACTATTCTACTTTTTTTCTTACAGATATAAAAAAATTCAGTAAATGAATAAATAATGGATAAACTACTGGTAAAAGTTTCATTATTCTAGATTTAGTAGTTGCAGAAAAATAGGATCATACATGTCTAAAAACTAACTGAACAGAAAATAACAAAAAGTAAAATGCTACCTTTAGTATACTCCAGAACCATATTCTGGTTCAGGGTTATCATCCTCATCCTCTCTGGACCTTTTTTGTTTCCTCTGCAACACCCTAGCCTCCTTGGATTCAGTTTGTTGCTTCACTTGCCGTTCCTAATCTTGTATTGTCAATATGTTGAAAAATTTTAATTGCATTCCATCCAGGATCTATACCCATTGCTTGCAGCACTTTCACATCACCTGAGTTCCCCTCATTAAATGATAACACAGCGTCTAAAACACCTATTTTTAAATTATTATACCCTACAAAAACAGTTTTAGGAACTCTGGTCCACACTACACTGTTGAAGGACTCATGGGGATTTTAAGTTCTGCCATACTGTGGCTTCTCTTTTGTCGATAGCTTGTGAAAGAATGTCGCCCAAACATCACGCCTCATCTCCTCCAGTTTATTTGGATTTCTCCTAATAGCCATGCCATAATAGTGCTTCAAGTTGTCTATTTCCTTCTCATTCTGCCCTTCCCAGAAACGCTCTTACCATCACCTAGCTTTTGTTTGCTGAGATCCTTTTTCAATTTTCTAAGTCTGGTCCCCATACACTTTTGCTCGTGTCCTGCACACTGCAATTTTTCAATTTACACATATCTATACGGTTTCCTTTCTAGTACAGTTCTGTATGCTTTACTATCCCCATCTCCTAAATACTGTTTGTACCTTACACCATACTTAGATAGAGAACGTTCAAAGATTCTAGCTATCCCTTCACATTCTATGCCACATTGTTCCTGTCTTTATTATTTCTTTTGGTAATTCTAACCACTTAGCTGGTACCCATTTGTCCCTCCATAATTTAGCCCCGTTACAATCCAAAATAGAATGTAGATCATTTTCCATTTCCTCACATACTGGGCACTTCTGTCCATTCCTTGTCATTCCCCTTAATTTCATTGCTCCAGATCTGAACCATGCCCATCCTTCCCTTTCCAATTTATTACACACATCAACATATTTTTCCCTGTCCCAATCTTTTTTGATTTGTCTGTACATTACCAGGGTTCTCTTATCCCTAATGCTACTAAATATCTCTTGTATATTAAATCCTCAATTCTCTGTTTGATCTCTTTCCGAAACTTTCTTTCTAAAATTTCTCTGTCTCTCCATACATTCCCCATTCCTATTTCCTCTATAATCTTCTGTAAAGATAAAGCCCATCAGGCACTAATGTTTTTTCTTGCATAATCACACACTATTTTACTGTATTCTGATCTAATACTCTTATGTGATATCAAAACTTTATCAATCTTTCCATTACCAGCCCTTTACTTCCTGTTCTACCTAATTCTAACAATGCTATTCCCTTAGGTGATGCAACTGATAAACCCAAAATTAAACGACAAAAACTTCCAAGTATTAAATCCACCCCTTTCACCCTTCATATCCCCATACAACACTTTAGCTTCCATTATTGCCTTATACACTCTTCCTAACCATTTAATTTGTATCCATGGTATTTTGAAGACATATACTTTAATCCCCTTCATTGCAATTTTATACTTAGCTAAATCTGCTTTCTTTTGGTCCTGCCCTCATTATGGCTATTTCCTGCCCTTCCATGCTATCTGCATTTTTATTACTGCACAGTCTCCTAGACTTATTTGTAGGTGGAATAGTAATGAAAACGTACAAAGTGTTCTACCCCTATTTTGATTCAGGTGCTAAAACTATTCTATTAAATAGCCCTATAATCACTCACTGTGTCTGTGTTTGCATTTGTCTCTTCATCCTCAAAAGTAAAAGAGAGAGGAGGCTCCTCTATTTTAAGGGGTGGTTCTCCATACCTCCACTCATAAACAGTAGTGTCGCCCTTATCTGTGAGGAAAACAGAACAATAATTGTTACACAGATGTAATTCAATCCCTTATTTTTAATTTTTTTTTCATATACATTAAATCAGCCTTTCCAACAGAGCATATTGAAAAAAAAGAGAAAAACTGAGTGATATTCACATAACATTCTCTACCCATTCTTCAACAAACTATTACTACAAATGCTTGTTCTGCTATCTACTTCATGTTAACCAACACAAAAATTAGCAGAAATTGCTTTATTGCAGATTTTCTTGGTGCAAGGGAAATACATTAAGTTTAAGTGATAGTCAAATCTTTTAAGAGCAAGTCACTATGCAATGTCTTTTAAAATCCTTTCTCTTTGCATAACCACATAAAAAAATCAAATAGTGACTTTCCTTTTAAGGAAAATATAAGTATTTGAAAATTCAAACCAATAAGAAGTAATACCTCAGAGATGTTTAATGGCACAAAAAATGATATTTACTATAAATTATATGCTTTAATAAGATCTAGAGTTCTTGTGTAGTAAGACTTTGTCTATCTCTTGTGGTTTACCAATTATACAAAACTCATTCAGAATGATATTGAATTCTCAAACCAGTTTGTATTTCTCCCGGTTGTATTTCTGGCAGATTGTCACAGTAGCTTAATGGTTAGAGCACCCACCTAGTAAGCTGAGGGTCTGTGGTTCAAACCCCATCTGTGGCATTGAATTTTTAAGTTCCAGTTTCACCTCTCAAATATTATATTGTATTAAACATAAAATGAAAGTAAATGCAATTCCACTGAGCAGTAATCATAATCAACTGATCTGCCACCTGCTGACAACTCCTGCACAAGTTTCTTCTATAGGTAAATGCTCATTAATTTGAGTATAATGAGATAATACTAACCTATCATATACTTCAAGAGTGGAACACATCCACCTGGATGCTCCTTGCCAAATATGAATTTCACAAATTCTGTATAGAATTCCACAGGCTGCTGCAGTGAATGAGTGTTCCTTGCAATCTTGCTGTAAATATCTGGAAGTTCTTTCAGTAACTCTACAAGTTCACGTTTGATAGACTGGCCTTGGATACCCAATTGTTTGCATAACATCTGAAACTCTGATCTTGCTGCAGCAGCAGCTTTTCCATACTCTGCATCCTTCTTGTCACAGTCCTACAAAAATATACAATCTAAGAATTACACCAGATCTCTTCCTTTTGCACAATTTACTAATACCTTCCACAAAGCAAAATCTAAATAGTTTTAAAAATAACATACGCAGAAGTAGTATTCCAAGTCATAAATTTATTGCCAGATTTTCTGTTTTCAGTTACTTTCTGAACTTTCAAGTTTTCTTTTAATAGTACAAGAATCCACAAAATGTTTAATAGCAGTCTGCAAACAAATTGGCCCTTGAGAAAGCTGCCAAAGCCAACAGGTAAATCTCTTCAAGGGCTATAAATCACACTTCTACCAGAACAAATGCTTGGTTAATGAGGCATGTTTAGCATACCAATTGTGGCATGTGGCAGTAACTCTACCCGCAAGAATTTTGGAGCGTAGTAAAGAAAAAGGAATTTGCCAATTCAAAACAAGTTTTCCCTCGTTTATCCAAATTTATCTGGCATTTTTAGAATCTTCCACATTCTAGTGCTACAGTGGAACGAGTGTTTTCTACTGTAAATCTAATTAAAACAAAAGTAAGGAATCGGTTGTCAACCAAAACAACATGCGGATCCTTACGTGCAAAGAGACTTGTGTCAGACTCAGACTGTCATTCCTTTGCGATTTCAAGTTCAATGTTAAAGAAAGTGAAGAGTGATATGTATGCTAGTGATTGAGAATAATATGTACATAATAGAATCTACATTACTATCGGTCTGCACATAAATGATCTACAGAAATGGTGAGTTCTATTACATTTGTAATTTATTTTATCAAACATTTAATACCAAAAGTAGGTTTTCATAGTTAACCAGCCATAGTAGAAGTAGCACAGTAGGAGAAATAATTAATACTAATAATAATACTAATAATAATAATAATGATAATAGTGATAGTGGTGATGATTAATAATAATAATAATAATAATAATAATAATAATAATAATAATAATAATAATAATAATAATAATAAGAAGAAGAAGAAGAAGAAGAAGAAGAAGGACAACGATAGCGATAACGATAATAATAATAATGTGGTGGCGGTGGCGGTGATGCCATAAATGACTTTTCACAGCGTAAAATTGCCGGTTAAGACAATATACTGTTTTCTCCTGATTTTTTCAAATCAGTTCTCCTGCTTTTACTTTGACAAACCTGACAACACTGGTGTATTGTGAACCATAATGTTGCATGCTGTTCTGGTTCCTGTTTCCATCTCCATCTCTGATTACTGTGAACCACCTTTTGGTAACTTATTAGCAATTTCATAATGTTAGTAACCTCTTATAAAGACTATTTACCTGCTGTGACTGCTCAAGCTTTGCAATTTGTTTTTTCAAGAGAGACACTTCATATGCAACGTTACGAATCAGCATCTGGGCTGCTTCTGCAAGATATACATTATCCTTTTCATATAAGCGGATTACCTCCTATAAAAAATAAAGTGTAATTCAGTAAGTTAACTGAAAGTAAGAAATGGTAACAAGCATTATTTTAACAGGGCAGGTGTGCGTATTAAGTCACTTTGATACTATGGAAGTAAAGCAGTATTTTAATGTAGAAAAAAGTTTTTTGGATTACACTGGGTTAAAAGATATTGTTCTGAGATCTTTTGCATTTGCAGGCCCATTTGTGCACTCAGAATCCAGATAAATAAAATAAAATTATATATAAAATAAAAACCATATAACAAAGAACATTAGGATGTAATCTTTCACTCTCATGATTAATATTTAACATACATGTTTTATACAATAAAGACTAGTATAACAGGAGAATAATTTTAAATATGATGTAATGATGGTACTTTATAATTAAGACACCAATACACAAAGTAATTCACAAAATATGTAATTAATACCAACACGGAAATTAAGAACATCAAGAATGATAAAAAATCAAATTATTCACAATTATATGAATCATATATGAAGATTAAAACATGTAACAGTCACATGTCATCACTATGCCCTTCAAATACATAATTCTGTCACAAACCCCTGACACATTACAAATTTTAGTTACAGAAAACATCAACTAAGGTTAAGATATAATCTGAATTAAAAACACATGCAAATGGAAAAACATTATCTTTATGCAATTCATAATGAATATTTAAGGTTACTTTTATTTACAAATGATTATGGAATTTCTTCTACTACCTTGACCATTCCTTCTTACTCTATGCATTGCAATGTATTTGATTTACTGTTGTTTGACAAAATACCTGCCAATCCTTCATTCGCTTAGATCCATATGATCCAAAGAAATTCTTGCTATTTGCTTCAGTTTCTTTCAATATTTCTACAATCTTCAAACAGTGAAAATAGTTTATATCTGAAAGAGAATATATTTTTATATCAAAAATAAGCATCAACTATGCTGTAACATTTTTGCACTTTTTACAATTTTAATACATAATGCCCAAGCCAAGTGCATTTTAAGAACAGCATAAAAGAATATTACAAATAGAAGCACTATTAACAGTGAAGTATTCTTAATGTTTGAGTCACTTTTTTACACTCACCTTCACTTAAATTGTTTCAAAAACAGGAAACGTTTTCAAAACCATTCAGTCCCATCATCAGCCATTGGGTGACTGACACTATCTTCTTGTTCTCTCTCTTTGCTACTATCGTCCTTCTGCCATCTGGTGTTAGGGGTGCAGAGCTTTAACACTTCATTTAAAGCTGGAATTTCAAAGTTAATTGGGAAAAAAATTTACATAATAAAAAACAACAATAAAGTGATTTAACTTCGAAATCCCAGATTTAAATGAAGTGTTAAAGTTCTGCACCCCTAACACCAGATGGCAGCAGGACGACAGTAGCAGAGAGGGGGAACAAGAAGATAACGTCAGTCACCCAATGGCTGATGATGGGACCAAACAGTCTTGAAAATGTTTCCTGTTTTTAAAACAATTTAAGTGAAGGTGAGTGTAAAAAAGTAACTCAAAATAACCTCAAGCATAAAAGAATTTTACTATGGAGTAAATAGAATAAGAGAGTAGAACTGTTGGGTATTGACCAAACATAAAGAATAAAAATAAATTGAGTGCTATAAGAAAGGAAATGGTTTAATTAGAAAATACAATGCAATATTACTAAGATAAGTGAAGTTTTTAGTTTCTAATTTGTTCTTACTTTAGGAACTTTTCTCTTTTTATTAGTTTTTATGAAAATAAATTATTTATCTTCAAAATATGTAAGCATGCTAAGAAAGACCTGCCCATCTTTGCAAAGCAAGGAATAAGAACATTCTTTTGCTGTTAGCATTAAATACAATAGTTATAACTAAACTGAGAGAAGTCAGTTCTAATTTTATGTATCAGTGTAGATGTATAAAACTACTGTACTCTATAGAATACCATGTATAACCATGTCTTCTATGAGCTTTGTACTCCAGTCAAAGAGTGTAAATTTTCTGTAACATGTACAATGTCAAAGCCAGACAATAAGTGATACCTGGTTAATTGCTTAAACAGATGTCAAATTTGGGATATGTTAGCTTCACTTACTCTATAATCTTTGCAAAAGTTAAAGGCATATGAAGGCGGGCCGTACTGCAGACTCCAGCGAATCCTAAGCTTGCCCCTCCTACCAGCACTGCCGAATGTGGTGCACGCATCTCACACGCTCTTATGTACAGAACCTCTGTCGGTGCACGCACTACGCTTGACAACAGCGCTCTGCTTTGCAAGCAGTATAGTATTACACAGGAAATGTTTCAGAAGCATTTGTTTCAATCTACAACCATAGGATGACCAGTGACCCTGCTGTCATCTTTGTTCTGGTCTCTGGTAGAAATTTTTTCCTATACAGGGTTCTAAAGAATGTTTCACTTCTTTTAACAATTTAGTACTCATATCTATTTCATGCTTGGTATCCCAAAAATGTGCTGCAGCTGCTGATTTGTCTGTCTGTTTATGTATTATGTTCTAAAAGTATTCTTTAGTGTGGATGTTTATGGTTTGTTAGGTTTTTCTGATGTATACTTTATTACACTCCTGGCAGTTTATTCTGTAAATTGCTGGTTTTAAGTTTTAACCATCTGGTCCTCGGATGGTGCCCTTAACAGATTTTTCAAATTGTATTTATTTTAGGGGCCAGAATTATGTTACACTTTGAAAAGACCTTTTGAAACCTCTTAACCTGTTGTATAATAATACATGGATTGTGAATTTTTAATTTTCAATGTGTCTTCATCCAGAAGTTAGAGTGATGGCAGTGTTTATTTTCCCTGTCTTTTCTGAACTTATCTTTCTCACTTCATTTGCAAGCTAAATTCATTGGCAAGTGCAGTTTTGATGCATTGGTATTCTTCACTGTATTCTTCTTTGCTTAGTGGAAAATTAACTAAACAGTATTCTGTTGTTGTGCTTGTTTTTGTTGTTGTTGGCTAGTGCTGGATTTCTGATAATGAAATCATTAACTCTCTTGCTCTCCAGTATTTTTCACTCAAGAATGCCACATTGATAAAAACTGGACAGTATTGAAGATGTTGATCCATTTCCTCTTGAAGGTCACATAAGGGGCAAAGTGGTGAAGAATAAATCCCAATCCTATGGACAACTATGTCGGCTAAGAGCAAAGGTCAATTGCAGACAATTTTAATGCCAGGCTTTTATGAGAAGCTTCGTGAAACATGGATTTCCACAAAAATCGCTGCTATCTAACTCTCAGCTATATAAGCAAGTCAGCACAGACAGTCACAGGCAGTTTTTCAGCCAGTCAATGTTGAGGCATTTTTAGTCAGTTTATCAGTGTGAGAGTAGAATCATTAGAGCATGCTTTGGGCAGTTGAGTGTTTTGTGTCAAGGTTACAAAAGCATAGAACTGCTGTGAGTTGCAAGGCCACAAGTTGTGAATTGTGTTTCAGTTTTAGAGGAAATATAAAGAGTGACATAAAAACTAATAGGACTTGTCACTTGTCACAAAATATATATATGTATATGTGTATATATATATATATATATATATATATATATATATATATATATATATATATATATATATATATATATATATATAAGGAGCTATTTTGGAAAACAAGGGAGAAAAAGTTTCATTTGAAACACCAACATCATTTGTCTATGCTGGCTGCTCTTATTGTATAATTTAGTTTAGCTAACCTAACACCATTGAATAACTCGGAAAGTCAAGAAACATCACTAACTGCACATGAGAATTGAAACCCACATAGTCATACTTATAAAATACCATGTTAATCCTGAATTGCTTTTTAAATAATGCAATATCATTACGAAATGGTAACCTATGGCAGACACAAGGTTTTAAGCCTTATGCCTCTGTATGCTGTATAGATATGAGTGCAATTTCATTATTTATAATAAGATCTACAGAGAAAAAATAAACACCACCTGTCACATTAAACTTTTCACTTGTTACTTACAGGATCCAGAGAGAAGTTTAGCAATACCCTCATGTACAGGCATATCCTGAATGGCATTGTTGATTTTTTCCCGAATGGTGAGGATGCGTGATGGCCAATCTCGATTGCAATGCCTTCTACTGACTAGCCAGTCACTCAGTTTGTTGGTGTGTATATCTATTGGAATGTATTGCTCCTGAAATTAAGCATTTAATTTAGATTTAAGTGGTGTGAAATTATGCAACCAATTGTCACATATTCTAATAGTCAAAAAAGGATTAATCGTTAAAAAAGAAATACAGAAATATCTAATATGAAAATCTTTATACTATATAGATGAATTGTAATTAACAGAAGCACACGTTATTACATAATATGACTTGATATTTGCCATTCATGCTATCATTATGATGCAAATTATGTTTTATTCTACTTGCAATTGTCTGTGATGATGCTCAAAATGCATTTTACAATGTCTATGGGCAAAATAAACTGGCATAGCACATTATTCTAACAAAATGCAGATTATGTCACGGTCTGAATTCCGTGTTCATAGTGATCCTATAGGTTAAATGGTAAGCTTGCTGTATTAAGGTCTTGATACCACACAATCTAAGATGGCTACATAAGAAAACTTCGAGTTATGTTGGGATTCAAACTACAGATCTTCAGCTTTATGTGACAAGTTCCTGTTGGGCTACCTAATCTGGCACACGCCTTTCCATTTGTCTCTAACAGGTTTAGTGTGAGACATTCAATCTTAAGAGCAAATTTACTTTTCTCTCACAAAGTAAAATACAAAATAGTTCCAACATTTTAAAACACTGCCTAATTGTCAACAACAGTGCTTGATTAAGAAATTAGAAAATACATTATTTACGCATAACCTCAAAGAAATGTCATGTTCATTTAGGAATGACATTTTCTGCGGTGAAAAGATTTGTGACAACGCATAAGCAATCTTGGATGAAAATTTAACTTTTAAACTTGAGAAAACCTCAGCATATCCTCTTAACTTTCAGGATATAAAGCCATATGGTATCAATAATTCGACGTTACACATGAGAGCACGTATCTATAACTTACATCCATTGCGTTCTATGGTGTGCAAACACTGTCTCGTATTACTGTAAAATGTGACAGCCCTTCACATTGCTTATTCAATTGAAACTGCCTGCTCTTAAGCAGGTGACAATCAATTACACTTCAAAAGTTCAGCTAAAATCACAATTACAAAAATTCACAATTGCGTTCTACGTCGGCAGACTTCGGTCGCTATATGGTCGGTAATCTTCGTATACTATCCATTGCTGCCAACACCCGAAGTTCTCCATGAAAATTCACTATTCTGTATTCTTTATTTCTCCAATTGTAAAACATTTACAAGGATCGTCAAATTCTATGTACATACAATACAAGTTATTTACATAAATATGAGACTAGTTGAGAATATTGGGAAGTGCAATATACCATATTTTATCAATTTTTGTACTCTTCTACAGAGTAAAATGCCTTTTCTAATAGATAAGATTTAATATTCTTTAGTTTGATTTTTTTCATTTGTTATCTGTTTAATTCTAGATGGTAGATGGTTGTACAGATCTTTGCTACTATTTTCTGTGCGCTTATTATTTAGACCACCTATAAGTCTATTTCTAAAATAATTTTCTTTTGTTCTAGTGTTATATTTATGGATATTACTGTTTTTGTTTTGATTATAACTTTTTAATGTGAGTTTAGTACATTCATATATATATATATATATATAAAGAAGGCAACGTTAGAATATTTAGTTTTTTAAAAGCATTTCTACATGAATCTCTTTTTTCTATTCCTGCAATTAAGCGTACTGCTCTCTTTTGCAGCAATTATAGATACTTTAATTATCATGACTTTAAAATAATTTAGGAAGGTAAACCATCCATTATTTACAGTTAATTGCTAATTTGATTCAATGATAAATCACTATCATCCAATGCCATCATTTGAAATAATTAGACTATCTACTGGTTATTATTGTTCGACCGAAAGAAAAATTACAACTGTAATTTTAATACATATAGCTCACATATAAAAACAAAATAACACTTTCTTTTAAGTTACAATGTGTCGTCGTTAACAGTCACATGAGAATTCAGGAAACTGCTTCTGGCTACCGTGTCAACCCCCCCCCCCCTCCAACCCTCCCCAAGAAGAAATTGAAATGACGCCCCTGCCATTATCTATTACTGAGGTTGAATTGTAACCTTTGGGCTTCCCTTATTACCTGGATATATAAGAAACTGAATCGAGCAAGATGGCAATTCGCTTCGGGAGGTCCTGGGTTCAATCCCCGGTGATCATGCACTCTGACTTGGGGTTTCCCTTATCAAGCAAATATCGGAGTACATGCTTACTTTCGTTCCACGGTTTCCTTTGCTCATTTCATTTCCTTTGTTATCTTTCAGGTCTGGCTGTCAGCGCGGTAGTTCGGACAGACACAGCTTACGCTTTGTAAACCTTATCCCCTGGTGCCGCTTGTGGTGTCGCTGCCCAGGTCACTAGGGTCCCTTCGATATCCTCTCAGATTATGTAGGTAGAAAGATTTTCAGGAAATTCTACAACCGCAAACTACCTATATATGGAAAAGTGTTTCTTGTTCATTTTTTATTTTCTCAAAATGGACTTTAACGATCTCGGTTACAAAACCACAGGTCTAAGATATTTTCTTTACTAATAAAATGTAATCTTGAGTTTCCGTGAATAGCCTATGGAATACTCTTGTATGATTGGTAAAACTAAAAGAGATAGACAAAACCTTGCTGCATAAAAACTGTAGATCTCTTTAAAGCATACAGTTACATCAAATAAAATCGGTTGCGGCGTTAATCATTTCGGAGATGTTAAATCAAGTCCTATGCTTCTTGAATGGATTTTGTCGTCTGCCGTGAAATTCACCAGATATAGGGAAATGTTTACTGCGTTGGCAAATGTTACCTAACCATACGCAAATGCTCTGCTAGTCTTAACGCTATTGGTCGTTGTAATTTGTGGGGAGGGAGTGGCAAGAACATATCCACGTGGCTGACGCTAGCAGACGAAACGCTTTTGTTTATGCAAAGTAATTAAAGGACAGCCGGCAGTATGTTTGTTGGTTTTTGCCAGAACATATTTCCATGGCATATTTTGATAAGAGAATGGGTTTGTGTGTCATATAAGTATATCCCCATCACATCTTAAGCACAAGATTGTGAGCAAATGTCTAACGTATGTTTAATGTTATGTTCATTACTATTTGTATGCGTAACCATATTTTTAAAAATTTAATTTAAAACAAAATTATTTTATTTCATAATAATACTTTCGGAGATAGCGAGTTCTGACCAGTCACCACTCAAATGTTAAGCATAGATGGTCTTATTGCAATTTCGTTCTAAGTAGAACGGGGTAGGGGAATAGAGTAGGGTTTGGCCTCAATGGCAATGGCTTTGAAATTGTATCTTTGCATAGCCAAGGAGGGAAGGGAGCAAGAGAGCAAGGGAGGAAGGACGAAGGGAGAAGGAAAACTAATAACGGCTTCACATTTGAAAAACATAACTAGAAACTATGACTAGAAGTATATGAAAATTCAATAACAAGGAATATGTTAGAAAAAGTTAACTCCACAGTAAAATTTATTTCACATAAACATAATGCTGTGTTTAAACGATATTTACATTTCTTGTGTAGTAAGATATGAAAGATATGAAGGTTTACCAGAATGCCATTCAGAATGAAGAGGATTGACTCCAAAGATTTCTTTACCTGATTACCCTCCTCTTATGTAGGACTTACAAGCCAGTGTCTAGGGTCAGACGCCTGTCGGGGAGCAGAGGGACCTCTGGACCAGAGTAAAGACCTGGAAGCAGGTGTTCAGCCAAGCACCAGGTATGATAGTGAGGAAGAGGATGATATGATATTAAATGCAGGCGAAATGGATGATTGGAAGGGTGATAACGGAGCAATTGGTGTAATGAATGGCGGGGGAAACCGGAGAACCCGGAGAAAACCAGCACAGACGCCACTTCGTCCGCCACAAATACCACACTCCGGTCCCGCCTAGGTGGTAGGCGAGCGATCTAACCATTCAGCCACGGCGCCTCATCCTTCCACACTCAGGGAAGGATGAGGAATAATCCTGGCTGGAGAAAACTTCCTACCCCTGCCAGGAATCGAACCCTTACACAGTAGGCAATTGCTCTACCAACTGCGCTACGGGGCCAGCCCGACTTCTTAGACAATTCAATATATATATTTGAGAAAATAAAAATGTTCGGAAAGGTTTCCATATAAAATTTAGTTTAGGGTGGGGAACTTTTCTTCTTTGTCGCATCCTTGGTTTGGTCGAATATTGGGCAATTCGAACTATTAATTTTGGATATCTTGGAAATGGTTTATGACACGAAAAAGTTATTTGGAATACATTTTACATACATTACATTTCTGTGCAGTACGTATTCGTCTATCACTCAATATTTAACAATTATACAAGATTCTAAAAGAGTGATGTCCAACTTTTACAAAAGAGAGAAGTTTGAATTTACCTCCTTCCATTTTATACGAACTGTGCCACTCAGATGCGCATCGTGCTGCAGTGGCAGGTTGCTTACATGTACGTTGCAGTTGATTTACGAAAGCACTTTCAAATCTTATGCGATAGACATCTTCATTAGTGACTTCTTTGGTACTGCCTACGGTTAAGAAGTCAATCAATATTTGGCGACAAAGTCGAAGTGCATAGCACAGTGTTGTCCAACGTGGTGCCCGTGATGTATTTTTCTGGCGCCCCCCATAAGCAATTTTCTACTAATATTAATTCCAATTTCAATACAAAACTATTTCGTTCCGAATATCTTCCAGGTACATAGCCATGAAATATGTTTTTGTACACCTATTCGTTACTTCCATAATCAGTGCTTTCTCGTATTTCTCTCTCAAAAGAAGGATATTTGTCCTAGCGGTGGTTGTAAGGCACCCGTACCTCCTCAGACATGAGTAAATGTGCCCGAAAGTAAGAAAGTTGGACTTAGAAGATACACCAAGTGGTCGCTGCGTAGCCTATTGCCACACAAACTTTTAGTATATTTCAATTTGGAGACACTCTGTTCACAAATATATGTAGAGCCTAGAGTTATACTCACTCTTATACACACTATTCTTGCAAATGCTTATTTCTCTATCTACTACATTTTCATCAACATAGGCAATTTCAGAAAGTATCTTATTGCTAAATTTCTTGTAGGTGCCAGGGAATATGCCAATACAGTAGGCTTTAAGCGATTGTGAAATGCGTTAAGAGCTGGTTGCTATGCAATGCCTTTGAAATTCCGTTCCCTTTGCAAGGCGGAGAGATAAAAAGACGAATAGCATATTCCTATTTGAGAAAAGTATAAGCATTGGCAAATTCAAATAAATAATATCTCGGAAATGGTTCACTAAAAAAATGAAGTATTTGACATAAATCGTGTTTTATTTAGCAAGATTTTATCTGTCTCTTACTACTTACCATTTATGCAAAAATCATCCAGAATGAAGAGGTCTTCTCAGGATATTCCCGGAAAATTCAAGATATGACTTAAAAACGCCATGGAATCGCCTGTTTGTGTCCGTCATTGGATACTGACTGTCTGCTTGTGATTTTACACCTCACAGGCGCCACCTGACCAACCCTCCAACTGAAAGTTGGAGCTGGGGAAGCAGCAGCTAACTACCAAAGAGACAAGGTTTGGACATCGTTGTTATAAAACATTCCTGCCGAATAAAGTGTAGACTTAACAAGCTAAAAAAACTAACTAAACCCCAGCGCAACAGTCCATTAACGGCCAATGACTTGCCGCCCAGTCGCTGCATTCCCCATCTCTGCCCACCACAGGCGTCATTGGTGGGGTGCAGTACTAGAGGGTGGTACGTGGCCAGCGTCCCGAGCCCTCCCGGCCAGTTATGTGACCTTCTCGATCTGGGACCGCTACTTCTCCATCAAATAGCTCCTCATTTGGCTCCTCCGGGACCTAACGAGGCTGAGTGCACCCCATGCCAGAACTTCCAGCGGGGGAAAAGTCTCTATGCTGGTACTGGGGATCGAACCTGAGTCCTCCGTGCCAGAGGCAAGCACGCTACGGAAGCGGTCAGACTTCACAAAGTATTCCCAGAATATTCAAGATACATATGTTTTTGTCATGTAACTGTCTGTAACACACGGTAACATACCGTTAGAGCCATTTTTTGGGAGATGAAACAGTTCGAAAAAAGTTCCGTGAAAAGAATATGGGATGCGGTGAGCGATTCTTTTTAAATATACACATACACACCTATGTTTGATTCATAGGGTTTGAAAATATGTATTTCCCGTGAAAATTAGGTACATATCGAATTTTGGAATGGAATGCATCCCGTTTGTACCTATGTATATCTACTGTGCACGCTATAGAGAGAATAAAAGTGCTTTCTGGATTAAGGGATCTTAATCCAGAAAGCACTCCAGTGAAATCACGACATGAATTTTTGGGTGGAATACAATATTTTCCCTACTTGTATATGCAGCAGAGGAAGTAAAAACTAAGACACAGTAAAGAAACACGATCATCGTGGAGAATTTATATTAGGATACATATGTAAGTTGGGGATTTTATCCCCTCTGGGAGGTCTGGCACGGGGTGCACTCAGCCTCGTTAGGTCCCGGGGGGACCAATTGAGGAGCTACTTGATGGAGAAGTAGCGGCCCCAGGTCGAGAAGACCGCATAACTGGCCGGGAGGGCTCGGGGCGCTGACCACGTCCCACCCTCCAGTACTGCACCTCACCAATGACGCCTGTAGTGGGCAGAGGTGGGGGACGCAGCGGCTGGGCGGTAGGCCTTGGCCCTTCGTGGGCTGTCGCGCGGGGTTTACATTTTTACATATGTAAGTAGCTACTAGACGGGTAGTAGCAGTGATATCCCTTTCCCCCTCGAATATGTCAGTTACGTAATTAGAGGCTTGACATCCACCAATGTCGCAAGTTTTCAATTCACTCTTCAACTTGCTCTCCCACCCGTTCCGTCTCCTCCACAGAACACAAACTTCACTTTCACAGTTTAGGTTATTACGTTGCAGCATACCAGTGGCGGCTGGTAGATTAAAAGTTAAGTGGTGCACAAATTAAAATAAAATGTAGAATAGCCATGACTGCCTGTTTATACAGGAACTCGGCTCCCCTCTCCTTAAACCTTGGAAATTTATCGATAACTTTTGCTATTTTCCTTTGTAGTGCTTAACGCCCGCTTTTACTACCTACGGCACCACAGGCGGTGACACTTGTGATACATGGAATGAAGATGGAGCATCGGTGGAATGAGATGGCGGGAAAAACTGGAGAACCCGGAGAAAACCCACCGCAGCGCCGCTTCGTCCACCACAAATCCCACATGCGGTTGCCTGGGATCGAACGCGGGCCGCTGTGGTGAGAAGCGAGTGGTCTAAGCACTCGGCTACGGCGCGTTAAAGTCGCTGATCTTCATCACAAATTGCCGCCCTACTGAAAGCGTTGCCAGTGTTCATAATCGGTCCTTTAAACAGAGTGGAGAAACAGCGTAGTTTTTTGCGATAGACATCGACATAGCAGCACTTGCAGCAGTTTGACAAATTCACTGAACGTAGCATATCATTTGTTTTCTCTAATGAAGTCCATCAAACACAAAGCCCCAGACATGGCTCAGAATTCTTCTCGAGACTGCCAAAGAGCAGGCACAGAAAACAATACAGGCTGTTACTATAGTAGCTACAAAACAAGAATAAATGGGCCTAGCCAATACAGTGATGTTGCTCTCTCGGCGTTGCCAGTTTTACGCGCAAAACGGTTTCTGTGTGAGTCAGATCTTCCATCTTTGTCGTCCACTTGCTGGGCCACTCACTCACTCACTCACCCACCCTCTCACTCGCACACACACCCTCTCGCTCATTTGTAGCGTTTAATGCCCGCTTTTACTACATGCAGCACCGCAGGCGGTGACACTGATGATACATGGAATGAAGATAGGACACCGGTGGAATGAGATAGCAGGGGAAACGGGAGAATCCGGAGGAAACCCGCCTCTGCGCCGCTTTGTGCACCACAAATTCCACATGCGGTCGCCTGGGATCGAATCCGGGGCGCTTGGGTGAAATGCATATGGTCTAGCCACTCGGCCACAGAGCGGCCATGTAAGTGTGTGTGTGTGTGTGTCTGTGTGTGTGAGTGTGTGTGTGTGTGTGTGTGTGTGTGTGTGTGTGTGAGAGAGAGAGAGAGAGAGATAGGGGGAGATGCATGGATTCCATACTTGGTCTAGTTAAACATCTTCCAAAGATGCGACACGAATATTTTCAAGAAAATCTTCCACCCGAAACCACCCTTTACAGAAAACCATTTAATTACTTTTTATTTCTACTTTCTCTACTGGTGAGTAGAGGAAGTATTGTATTCCACCCAAAACTTCGGTGTCGAGATTTCACCGGAAGTATATGTTTTGAGACCCACTAAATCCATAAAAACCATTTTTAGAAAAAGGTCTGTGTGTATGTGTGTCTGTCAGTCTGTGGACAGCATAACTCAAAAACGAAAAGTTGGTTAAAAACCAAAGTTAGTATTTAAGTTTAATATATTTCAAGGATGCGACACGAAGATTTTGAAGAACATATCCCCATTCTAAACTACCCTTTACATGGAAAATTTTGACTTTCTTGAAAATGGCTCTAACGATTTTGATTAAAATGTCATATGTTTAAGATATTTGTATGACAAATGAAATGCATATTTTGAATTTTCTGGCTATAGCTAGCTTATGTAGCCCTGTTTACTCTGCATACTCTGCATGACTTTTGAATAACCCGTAAACCGTAAGAGATACACAAAATCTTACTATACAAAAATGTAGATCTCGCTAAACCAGAGTTTATGTCTAAATATATTTTTTGTAGAGCGAACCATTTCGGAGATATTCCTTGTTATTTGAGTCAGTTTCGGAAAAAGTAAAACTTTGGTGAAATGCAACATCGTTGATCATTTTTACTTTCTCTACTACGTTTAGTAAAGTTGAGGAAGTATTGTATTCCACCCAAAAATTTGATGTCGAGATTTCACCGGAAATGTATGTTTTGAGACCCCCTGAACCCTTTTAGAAAAAGGTCCATGTATGTGTGTATGTGTGTGTGTGTGTGTGTGTGTGTGTGTGTGTGTGTCTGTCTGTCTGTCTGTCTGTCTGTGTGTCTGTGAGTCTGTGGACAGCATAACCCAAAAAACGAAAAGTCAATTAAAAACCAAATTTGGTATTTGGTCTTTAAAGGATGCGACACGAAGATTTTGAAGAAAATATCCCCACCCTAAACTACCCTTTACATGGAACATTTTTTTTAAATTTTTGTTTTCTTGAAAATGGCTCTACGATTTTGATTAAAATGTTATATGTTTGAGATATTTTTATGACAAATAAAATGTATATCTTGAATTTTCTGGCTATAGCCCCTGTAGTCGTATTTACTTTGCACGAGTTCTGCATAACTGGTATACCGTTAGAGATCTTGCTGTACAAAAATGTAGATCTTGCTAAAATACACAATTTATGTCTGAATGAATTTTCTTGTAAGGTGAACCATTTCGAAGATTTTCCTTGTTATGTGTGTGAGTTTCGGAAAACATAACTTTCGTGAAATGGTACATCGCTGTTCATTTTTTTATATGTTAAGTGTGCAAAGAGAACGGAATCTCGAAGCTTTAAAAGATTTGACTATCGCGCAATGCCTACTATATTCTAATTGTTCCCCTTGTATCTAAGCAATAAGATAATTTCTGTAAATGTTTATCTCAACTAACACGAAGAAGGTATAGGAATAAGAGTAAGAATGGTTAGTACAAGAGTAGAGAAAGTCATGTGAGTGCAGCACATCAGATTCTCATTTTTTGGGGGGTGGGGTGGGGGGAGATTCAGCTGGTTCCAAAATATGTACTTATTAGGTAGTAGAGAAAGTAAAGATGTTTATTATGATTGTTTCCTTTATCACTAGTACTCTGTTCGATTAATCTTTAAAGAAAAATTGCCTTAAAGGACAGCACACTGTTTTGCTAAACCAAAACCGTCAGTTCTGTAATTTACGTATTTAACAGCACACTTATCAGTCGTTTGATACCGATGCATTCTTTATTAATAAACAAAGAAGTAGGTAATACGGAGACTGGGCATATCTGGGTGCTATTATTACTTTACTAAAGTCGAGGTCCTGCGCAGGGACGAAACGGTAGGAGCGTGACCGTGTATTGCATGTTTGGCGTATGCTATTGAAACGCATTCAAAAATTTCTCATCGCAGTTACTCAAAGTTAGCATACAGAACTTATTGCCAAAGCTTATGGCCGGAGTAGACACTATTGCGAATTCGATTACAAAAGATGTTGCGAATTTTCTCGGAATGAGGGTGGCACGTGGCTAACGAGATAGACAGGCTACGGGGCGAACTGGAATCAGCTGATTCTCCTAGACCATTCATGGCCCAATGAAGTAAAATTACCATCGCCTAATATATATGTACATATTCTAAACAACTAAAAAAATTGCTCATTGAATCCAAAAATGCAATACCAGTATTTCACTGAAAATACACGTTTTGAGGTTCGTGAATCATAAAAAGGTGTGTTACATTCACATGTCTTTCTCGGTCAATTCTTCAGCAAACTATTCAAAGACTCTGAAAACATATATTACCGGTGAAATATCGATATCGTATCTTTGGGTGGAATACAATAATTCCTCTACTTACTGTACTATGTAGTAGAGAAAGTAACAAAAATAAAAGTGTGGTGTTTTCAGGCAGGGCTAGAATCAGCGGATTTCATAGATACAGAAGTCTATTGGAAAACTGATTCGCTTAAACAAGGGTTTTAACTGCAAGCCGTGCAAATTGAAGTTGCAATTCCGCGGTTCAAGGTAGTCCTGAGATGAACCACAGAGCAGTTCTAAGGCAAGCTAGTTTACTCGCTTTTTGTGACCCAGAACAGGCAATCAGTACTGCCCAGTTGAATTGCTTCCCTATAGTTTAAATGGGCAATTTGGTGTTCAGTGTTGTAAGACTTATAACCAGCGATGCCTAGCCTTCTTTCTTTTATGCTCATGACGCCATCTTGTCGCTTTAACCCACCTCCTTTGTTTTGTGCATGAAATAGTTCCCCCTTCAATCACATTTTTTTTCCTTCCCTTGTTTTACCACTTTATTTTTCTGTTTTCCTATTTTCTGTTTTTCCCCCACATATACACAATACACACAAACACCCATGCCCGAGGCGGGACTCCAATCTGCGACCATCTGCGCGGCGGAGCGTGGAAGACATACTATCTGTTCACCAGCTCATGTTCTTAGGAGAATGAAGGGAAGAGGAGAGGCATTCAACGTAGTGTAATTGGAGCTTTGCAAGCTTCTGAGCAAACATTGTTCTGCTGGTTAAGTTGCCAACTTACCTCCAATGTTATTCGCGTTGCGTTTACTCGCTGCTAATTTCTCTTAATTTCACTTGTAAAGTCGCACGTAATGAAAAAAGCAGTCTAGAAGTAATAGAGCTCCGCCTAGGACTACTGTGAAATCTGGTATGATATTCTGGTCGCAGAACAAAGGGGTTCAGAGCAGTGGCGGTTATTCAAGTGAAGCAGGTGAAGAGGTTTTCACCTGAATATAGCAGTATTCCATTTTTGTTAATGTTGGCATTATTACTGCCATTCTAACAGTTTAGTCACAAATTTCAACTGCTAGCAGCCGTAGCAGGGTCAGTGACCAACCCTTCTTTTGTTTGGAAATTACAGCCAGGCAGCCGGCAGAGAAAATTGGTGGGAGCGCGCCCTCTGATCAGCTGCAAGGCCAAGTGAAGCAGTCAGAACTATGGAAGAAACTGTTGCATCAAACAGCTTAGTTGCCATGGCAACATGACGTCACGAAACCATGTAGTATGGGGAAATAGTATGTGCATGCACATGTTTCAGGCAAACAAGAAATATTTTCACTTGGGTAGGGGCACAGAACACGGTAGAGGGGTTGGTTTCTGTTTTCGCGCGCTTAGAAGATAGTAGTCATCTACCTCGAGGAAGAGGTGGTGGTAAATTTAAAGGTGGTGTTTTACATAACTGTAAACGGTATAATTTACGAGTTTGCTAGACCCCAGTGTTTGTAATATTTGAATTACGGAATATAAGTGTTTTGTTATGAATCGAGTGAACGATATAGTTTGCAATTTGTTAGAAACCCATTTTCCAGGCGGAAAGATGAAGGCGAGAAAGATGTTTTAAACTTTGGGCGGCCCACTGATTTCATTGATATACCCATTAAAAGAGAGGATAATAAAATAGGGAAGCCTAATGACATTAAATTCAAAAGCTCTTGGTTCGATAACCATTGTTGGTTATGCAGTAGCCGTAATTTGCAATCGCTGTTCTACTGGCCTTATTTACTTTTAAGTAACAAAAGTAACGTGTGGAACAAAGAGGGATTTCATTAATGTAACCCATTCCCTTTACAAGCCCAATGATTCGGCGGAACATTTTAAATGTAAATTACAATTAAACACTTTTGAAACAAACAGAAACACGATAGCTGACGGTTTTCAAGAAAACAGCAGACCTTTTCATGTGCGTTTGTGAACCATTACAATTATTTCTTATTTCTTTTCTGCTTCTCATATTTGTGTCCTGGTGAATAATTTTACCTTCGATATGATGTAGAAGGTTGAGAAATAAATTTTCGCAAATTCCTAGAAAATTGCGATAGTTTTCCGGGTCCTTTAACCTCAATTCGTTTTGAGTAGACCCAATACTGCTCGGCCCGTGCCCTGTTCTCTTCTTTGTAACAAAGACCGTGTCCGCCAACATCTTTTACTTCTAATACATTTTATTCCTACTGAGACTTGTGGATATATATCCCAAATCTATACTTAATATAGTAATCGCTAAATTAATATTTGCGTCTGCCATCTTTATTTCTGTCGCTTGCTACGTGAACTGTCATTTGTATTGGACCAAAATGGTAGTAGTATGACAGACACTGTTTCTTATGTGTGCAATTCCATTGGTTATAAAAGGTTTGGTCAAAAATGTTGTACCATGGTACACCGGCTTTACATTGTATTTTCAGCATGCATAAGTGAACTTCTTCACCTGGTTTGTAAGGCACGAGCCGCCACTGGTTCAGAGTTACATTTCTAAACGTAAAGCATATTTACAGGATTATTGGAACAAACAAGACTAACGAGGTTCTTAAGGCGTACGCATTTTCGGTTTCATTGGACCACACTGTGGTTTGCTTGGGCACATACATATGTGATCTCAGTCCCATAGAATCAGCTTGAGCTAAGGTAAACTGAATACGGTTTGTCCAGAACGTTCTGACACTCGACATGCGCGAGAGAGGAGAAATTAAGAAGTGACTGGAGTGGTGGGGAACAAGTGAGTGATGTCAGAACTCAGGCAGTAACATACACAAGCGCTGTATGTTTACGTATTATAAACAATTATTGTGAAGAAATAAACAAAGGCTTTCTAATTATTGTAAAGTTATCACAGTGAGAGCGAGCGATGCACTGATCCCCACCTCTCCTATTATGCAAGTGGATACGCCTCTTCTATTACACATCTATGCTTCAGGAGTGGGGGACTGTCACAACAATCTGAACAAACTGTACTTCAAGAAATGTAACAGGTGACTTATAAATAGGAACATGATATAACACTCGAGGGTATATCCTTGTGGCCGAAACAGACTGGCAGGGTTTTTGAAAAATATAGAAAAGTTAGAAAATGATCTTGGGTGAGAGATGAAGTAGTTGAAAACATCGTTTACGTTGTATAAGCTAAATACACTCCATGAACTGAAAATAACATATAAGTTCCACTATTTTGAGCGAGTTCTTTGCTTTTATCTAGCGTGAATACACATTCAAAAAGAAAAATTGTTATTTAACGACGCTGTCAATTGCCAGGATCACATCAGTGTCGCCGGTGTGCCGGAATTTCGTCCCGCAGGAGTTCTTCTACTTGCCACTAAAACTACTGACATGGAGCTGTCGTTTTTAGCACATTTAAAAACCATCGATCTGGGCCGGATTTGAACCCGCGACCTTGGGATCATTAGGCCAGTGTCTAACCTACCGAGTCACCCAGACCGACGGTTGGCACTACTATCGCAAGCGCGACTATAATCTTCGCAAAAGTCAAAGGCATATGTAGGCGGGCCGTACTGCGGACTCCAGCGAATCCTACACTTGCCCCTCCTACCAGCGCTGCCGAATGTGGTGCATGCATCTCACAGACCCTTATGTACAGAACCTCTGCCGGTACACGCACTACGCTTGGCAACAGCGCTCTGCTTGAGCATTGAGCATCACATGCCTTAAACTTTTGCGAGCGGTATAGAAGCACGATTCCTGCTTCAGATATCGCTGTAACCTGAAATTGTTTACTGACGTACTGGCTGTGCATTCCTGCCAGGAACCATAAGCTGGAGAACAAACTGTACGCTCCACGACCACGGCTACGATGGCCGGCACTCGGGTATTTATGCAAGCAGTACCATTAGAGAGGTTTGTTTTTGAGTTCCATTAATGCGTCATAGCTCTGCGAAGAGTAGGTGCGGGTATACACGCTCTCCCCCCTTTCGCATAAGATTGGAAATCACTGCTATAGATGTTAGATTCTGGATATATTGCGTATTGACCAAAATCCAATTTTCGTCACTATAATCCTCGCAAAAGTTAAAGGCATATGGAGGCGGGCCGTACTGCAGACTCCAGCGAATTTTAAGCTTGCCCCTCCTACCAGCGTTGCCTATTGTAGTGCACGCTCTTATGTACAGAACCTCTGCCGGTACACGCACTCCGCTTGGCTAAGTCCCCCTCCGCAAGATGTCATAGGGTTATAGAGTCATGCCCATAATAAACGATAGACGGTAGAGAAAGTAACGTGAATGTAACATTTTTAAAGTGCTGTCGCTATTATTTGTTTCTCTCGATGCCATTAGTATGGGATTTCCTGACTAGCTTATGGCAACCCGCTTCTAATAATTTATATCAGGGCTGGGCAACTCGCAGAATAGCTTGAGCGACCTTGTGCTTTTTACCTGCTAAACATGCAATTTATCAGTGCAAGCTCGAGAGCGGGCTGCGCTCATAGAACACCAGTTCCCCAGCCCTGTTTTATATCTGCCTCCAATGAAATGTTTTGTGAAACTAGTTCTGCAACATTTAATCTCGATTAACATAAAGTAGATACAAAAATAAGCATTTATAAAAATAGTTTGTAGAAGCCATATACAAACATAAACGATAGCTGAGAAGGTCAAAAGAACGTAACACATTAAGTTTTTAAACTTTAGTTTTGGAAACAGCAAATTTTGAAAATATTTTTCACTATATCAAGAGACATTGCCATATTTTCTTTTTTTACTTTAATAGTAACAGTAATAATAATAATAATAATAATAATAATAATAATAATAATAATAATAATAATAATAATAATAATAATAATAATAATAATAATAATAATAATAATAATAATAATAATAATAATAATAATAATAATAATAATAATAATAATAATAATAATAATAATAATAATAATAATAATAATAATAATAATAATAATAATAATAATAATAATAATAATAATAATAATAATAATAATAATAATAATAATAATAATAATAATAATAATAATAATAATAATAATAATAATAATAATAATAATAATAATAATAATAATAATAATAATAATAATAATAATAATAATAATAATAATAATAATAATAATAATAATAATAATAATAATAATAATAATAATAATAATAATAATAATAATAATAATAATAATAATAATAATAATAATAATAATATTGATAAACAGTAATAATAAGATAAACAGCGGCTAATATCTGCGCACCTATACGGAAAGCTTTCAATGTTAATTGAGGTGGAAAAAAATGAGAGAGAAAGAGGCAGACAGAGGAAGAAAGAGACGGTGAAGTGAGAAGGTCGCTCCATAGATACACGTCCTTGCCGGGCACAGAACGTTAAGTTAAAATAATCTGTAATGATTGCTTAAGGTAGATTAGTGCAAGCACAAGAGCGCGTCTGTAGAGAGCTAATTGTCTTTTACTCATAAGGAACATCAAGTAAATTTGAGTGTTTACATTAGTTGTAGCAGCTGTTTGAAATTGGATACTGAGCATTCCACTCCTACATTCTATTCTCTATTCAAGTGAGCTCGCTGTATTTAAATCATATAGGTGCATACATAGTAATATAATGTCCAAGGACGATTCAGTCTTACCTGTTGGCACTGCTAAAGCAGAGGAAGTGGAAAAAAATGAAGAAGACTTTATTAACAAATATGTCAACTCTTTTGAGGACAGAGGGAAAAAATTGGCAAAAGCAGCCCGAAAGCGCTCCATACGTACAGGTACTGTGCATACTTATTTATTAGGAATGTTATTATATGTACATTAACTAGTAATAAGAATTTTTTTTTAAAAAGCATTAAAAGTGCTTAAAAAGTACACGTCACTGTTAGAGAATTATCGTATGATCGGGGATCGTACGATGTGACGTAGTCGCAGTAAACATAACACGTGTGTTGGCCTCTGTGTGTAACCAAACTGCGCAGCCGGCTACGATATCGTTGCCCTCTATTATAAAATTAGGGTACTTTTTAGTAGGCTCGCTTGTTTGTAATTAAAAGACTGTTGTCTGATGGAATCTTAGGAATGCTGTTGATTTTACCTATGTGAATGTAATTATAATTTAAATGAAAAGGAGTATAATCTGTAATGACATTATACGTGCACGTTTTGGCGTAAATAGTCAATGAAGAATATTGATTTAGAGGTAATTCCAAATCTATGATATACCATTTAAATACTTAATTGCCATCAATGTGCATAAATCGACATACCGCTTATTTTATGTATAAGGCAACAAGATTTGACGCTAAGGTCAGAGACATTAAATCTATTCGTGCATGTTTTGTTCTTCGGAAACTTTCATTTATTAGAAGAATATGCAAAACGAAGAAAACAAAATCACGATACAGTTGGATTACACTCCAGCAGTGCGAGGACACTTATTTTGAAGTGTTATTTGGAACTAATTAAGTTTATGGTCTCGATATGACTATTTACAAGGGAGGTGTCTGCTCTTCAGCGTTTCACACAGTACAGTTCATGTCTTAAAAACCCTTGTACCTTTCTAGAAATAACCTATATTCCGGAAAAGTGCATCTACTTTAAACCTTAATTAAAACAACAGACTCAGAGCTCCTAAGAGTAATGAAACTTAGGAGCATTTGGTGCCCTTGCATCATGATAACCTTTTAATTAATTTCATAAAATATTAACACTAACATACAAACTTTAGCGAGTATACTTTTCTCGTCATGTTTCGCAATTTTTACGTCTGGTTTTTAATCAAACAATATGTCAATAAATCAGTGAAATTACTCATTTTAATTGTTCTGTTAACCAAACACTAACCCTAAATCAATAATGATGTTTTCAGCAAAAACACAAATGTTGGCTTCACTTCGTTAGTTATTTTACACTGTGCTTTCAGTTCTCTACAATTATTTTACACAGTTCATACATAACTACATTTGACATTCTTCGTATTACACCTTTGACCTGCAGAAAATGTTTCCCATTCTCTTCATTTGTGATGGACATAAATTATGATGATGATGAACCTCCTTTCAGTAGCAGATCCTGTATCTCCGTGCTAAGTTGCCAGTTACAGTGCACTTTTCTGGCTGTGTAGCATTTAATAATAAAACAACTAGAATTCGATTTTCCTGCTTATCACTTTTTTAGGCACAATATGATCAACTTTAGCACTGTGAAATTCATTCTCACCTGATGATTTGATCATCCTTTCTTGTACCAACTGTAGGGAAATGTCTAATACCTACCACATATTTAAAGTATAGGTAATTTATGTCCAACTTAAAAGATTATGGTGCCTGAAATAATAATAAAAAAAAAAAAAAAAGAAAAGAAAACTAAATCCCGGTACTACAGCCCTAGCTACCTAAATAAAATAAACAATAAGTATGAATAACATGTTAAATTTAAATAGAGAAGTTAAAATAAACAAGTAGTGTAACTCACAGTATTGAAGATCTACAATTTTTGTCGCAAACATCCATAAAACATGTGATTCATAAAAACTTATTTTCAATAACGTTAAATTTATTTCACACTAATTCTCCACCACAGCATTCAGCAATAATTGCTTGCAAGGCACTAAGCATCTAGCTTTTCATATTGTATCAGTACAACAAATACTTGTTCATCATAAACTTAATGAGCACTTGGTTTTTGTCAGAGGTAATGAGGTTTCAAATGCAAAAGGGAGCATAATAGCTCAGATTGACTGTTTTGATTAATGTTTAGAATAAATATCAAAGTTCATATATTTTATAGCCCATGGTAGGGAATAGGGCCGCACAAGGGGGAGGTCCGAGTGTACTTTCAGGTCCCAGCCTCAGATTATGTAGGGACCTGGTGCCTGGCCTGGATTTTGCTTTTAGTTTTGCCCGAGTTATTTAATAAGCTAGAAATTTGTTTTGTTCCAAAAATATCCATCTTCCATTAAAAATAAAATTTTAATTGGCAAATCTGATGACATAAGTTGTGAGTATCTGACCAAGGCAGAAGAAAAATATTTGAAAAACAAAATATGACATGCCTAGCTATCTGCTATCTATTCTCAAATCAATTTATTTTCTCTATACAGTAGAAAAGCTTGTGAAACCACTTTGGTTCAAAGAGAAAAGGCAATTTTCTGGCATAATAAATTTGTTACCACCTTGATGTCTCCCATCAATGTTTTTATTCTGTGGTGTGTGTTCCAAACTAAGTAGGTAAATAAATTTAATTGAGATTTATTAGAGATCTATTGAATTTAAGAACTTATCAAGTAGGAAAAACATTTGCAGAAATTATCTTACTGGTGATTTTCTTAAAAATGCAAGGGGAATACAGAAATACAGTTGGCTTTGAGCGATAGTAAAATCTTTTATTGAAGTTTTTAAATTGTTTTCTCTTTGCATGCTCAAACAGATATAAAACTGAATCACAGTCTTCCACTTGAAAAGAGCTTAAGTACTGCAAAACTCACACAAATAACAAGGAGTGTCTCTGAAATGATTCACTCTATAAAAAACTTATTTAGACATAACTTTACCTGTGTTTTAACGAGATCTAAATTTTTTGTACTCTAAGATTTGGTCTATCTCTTACGGTTTACCAGTTATACAAAGTAAACAGTACTCCATAGGCTATAGCAAGAAAATTTAAAATATACATTTCATTTGTCATAAAAATATCTTAAACATATGGCATTTGAATAAAAATCATAAGAACCATTTTCAAGAAAATCAAAATTTTCAAAAAATTTCCATGTAAAGTGTAGTTTAGGGTGGAGGGATTTTCTTCAAAATCTTTGTGTCTCTTCCTTGAAAGATATTAAATGTAAATACTAACTTTGGTTTTTAACCAACTTTTCGTTTTTTAATTAAGCTGTTCACAGACATTACAGACACATGCACAGACCTTTTTCTAAACTGCTTTTTTGGGATTCAGGGGGCCTTGAAACATATATTTCTGGTGAAATCTTGACATTAAAATTTTGGGTGGAATACAATACTTCCCGTACTTACTATGCATAGCAGAGGAAGTAAAAATACTCCATATGAAGACTGCCCATGGTGTGGTGTTTGACTAAGAAAAGGATCCACTTAAGTCTCTCATCTCCATCTTTGGGAAAAATTTCAAGTAATCTTTTGTTAACATGATCACAGGAAACCTTCAGAATTTCATTAATAGTAACTTTCTGAGAGGTCCTTGAGTAGACGAGGCAATTCTCTCAAAGCCTAACAGAGAAGGCCAACTGGCCAAAACCTTCTGAATCATTTACCAGTTTTAGCCACAGAAAACAAATTGGCAAAAAAGTTCAACTTTATTATTTATTTATACCAACTAACTTACTGTTGGTGTTTTTAAACACACAAGCCGTGTGTGGGCAAAGTTTGAGAGGTAGAACTGGAACTTAAAAATTCAATGAGTGCTTGTGTGTTTAAAAACACCAACAGTAATTATTATTTATTTATGCCAACAAACTTACTGTTGGTGTTTTTAAACACACAAGCCGTGTGTGGGCAAAGTTTGAGAATTTATTTATGCCAACAAACTTACTGTTGGTGTTTTTAAACACACAAGCCGTGTGTGGGCAAAGTTTGAGAATTTATTTATGCCAACAAACTTACTGTTGGTGTTTTTAAACACACAAGCCGTGTGTGGGCAAAGTTTGAGAATTTAATGCCATTCTGGCAGTTTGTCACAATAGCTCAGTGGTTAGAGCGTCCGCCCGGTAAGCGGAAGGTCTGTGGTTCAAATCCCAGTTGTGGCATTGAATTTTTAAGTTCCAGTTCTACCTCTCACCAACAGTAAGTTTGTTGGCATAAATAAATAATAATTACCATCTGAAGGTTATTTAATCCTGGGATATAAAGTACTTACAATAGTAAGTCACCATTGGGTAATTTTTCTCTGATGTGAGACTGCCTTTGTGGTTTACCAGGAGAAATACGAACTGGTTTGAGAATTTAATGCCATTCTGGCAGTTTGTCACAATAGCTCAGTGGTAGAGCATCCGCCCGGTAAGCGGAAGGTCTGTGGTTCAAATCCCAGTTGTGGCATTGAATTTTTAAGTTCCAGTTCTACCTCTCAAAGTTCAACTTTTCTTATTATAGACCATTTCAGCGAGGAAAAAGAATCTAGAAGGTGTATAATTTAATCAAAATTATTCAAAAAATTCAGTTCAATGTTGTAGACGTATGAGTAATTTTATAGCCATAAGAAATTCAATTACAACATTTGGTTTGCAGTTTTACATAAGTAGTTTTCAATAACCAATTTTCATTTCTACAGTAGTTCTTTATTTTGAACAATTTTCTGGATTTACCAGGTGTATATAACGTAAATTAAAAGAGGAGAAAGAAAAGGCACAGGGCTAACTGGTTTATGTTATAGACCTCAAACATGTGCAAAATAACCCTAAAAGAGATACACTTGCACTAACTAGTCCTTATGCATTGATCACTGGGTAAAATGTTGAAGTCCAATTCATAATCAGTGTTAAGTTTAAATTTTAATTTTGTAAGGTAAAATTTAAGAAAACAACTCTTGCAATTTATAGAACTATCATTGTCCATTGGAATGTAAACATTTACACAATTATAGCACAGTTTTAATTTATTCAGGTATTATGTATAATATTTTCCACAGTGAAATCGCATTCTGTATCGTAATTGATATTAACGCTAGCATTACCAAGCCTTATTTCATAACTTAGATTACCAAGGGGAGGGGGGTACTTTGTGACCACCAGTAGTAACAAACTGTCTGAGCAATTTTTAAAACAAATTTATTTTAAAATGGGGTGTTATATCTTCTCATGTTTATAAAGGTAATACATGTTTAACATTGTTTAACTATTAACTGGTTTTTTCTTTTTTACATGAATTACTTTAGATGTTATTCCAATACTTATTACAGAACTTATATTACCAATGGAGGTGACCACCGCAGGTAACAACATATCTCAGCAATTTTTAAAAGAAATTTACTTTAAAATTGGCATTATATCTTGCCATGTTTATAAAAAAGTATTTAACACTGCTTAGCTACTCCTTTTTTACATGAGTCACATTATACCAACAGGGCAGTACTTTATGACCACCTTGGCATTTCTTTGTTTCTCAAAAAACCAACAATAAAAATTTTGAAACAAACATGCAATTCAGTAGCAGAAACAGTGATCGACAATAACCAATAACTGCATGCCTTTAGTAAAAAAATTAAAAGAAAAAATTTAAAAAATTAAACTATCCCCCCCCCCCCCCCCCTTTGGTAATGTGAGGGTTAACTCATGTCATAGAATTTAGGCACAGTGCCAAAATGGAAGAGTAATCAACTTCTTTCTCTAGGAGTGTGAAAAAATTAGGAGAAGAAGGTACTCACTTCAGATTCCAGGTGCCAGTCTTGCAATTTCATGTGGGGGGCCATGGTGAGGAACCACATTATATAATTAGTGATTCTATAAAGCATAATTAAGTTTTGCTGAAGAAAAGAAAGATATTTGTTCATAATGTTTGCAATTTGTGAAGTTGTAATATAAGATGTTTTTTTTAAAAAGAATAATTGTATAATTTGTAGTGCTGTTTATGCACAGATTTTACTACCACTGAATAATTAATGGTGCGGAATATTGATTTATCTATTAAAGTTTAAAAGCTTTCTATGAAAGTGTAATGTAAAATTTCTTCATTGGATATTTATATAGGAATTATAATTCTGCTTATTTGCACATCTTTTCTGTCCTTACATCAAATAAAAATAATCACCACAGACAATTTTTTTAAACCATATAAGATTGGTAAACCCAGAGTGGGGAAATCATGGCACAAGTTGTGCCTTCAGGGAAGCTTTTGGGGTGGAATTAAAAATTTGAGGGGAAACAAAATTATTGAAGTATTTATAAAATAATTTAGAAACACTTTACAATGTGAAAGAAGAAAAATTGAAACTGTATACATGCACTTCAGCCCCCAAGTAAACCAGCAACCCGATGTGAATGTTAGCTTTGGAAATTAAAAAGATTAAGCAATCTGATATCACAAAGTTTTTAGAAGTATGTATTAATGCTGATCTAACATGGATGACTCACATAACTTTTATAATTACAAAGCTCAGCAGACTAAGCTATGCAATTATAGTCCTTTATAGATCTTCTGAAGTTTTAAAAGCAGTCTATTTTGGATGCATGCATCCTTTGCTTTCTTGTGGCATAGTCTTCTGGGGATCTTCAACTTAATTATTAGATACATCCATACCACAAAAGCACATTGTAAAAATCAGGAAACATGCTCCTATGAATCCAGCAATTAAACCAGTGTTCAGAAAATTCTGCATACTATTATTGACATTAACATTTTTGAGACTTGTTTTCATTCATAAGAATATATTATATTTTAGTAGGAATTATGACTACCATTCCTATAATACCAGGGGATCACATTACTTCTCAATCACCAAAGCAACAAATGTCTTCAGAGAATGTCATACCCAGGAATATCTCTTTGCAACCAGCTACCTGGTAACTGGAAACACTTAAATTAGAAACAGTTGAAACATAAACTTAAAAATCATCTCTTAACTCAGTTGCTTTACAGTATTAATAAACTCATGACTAGTCTGTTTTCCTAAACTAGACCTCCTCTCATATAAATAATTGTAACTTTAAGTTTCTGTTAAATTGAACATATTAGTTGTAAGCTGTATACTAGAGTTGTAATTTGTCACCTGATGAAGCCTTTGAATTTTTTAAATTCTTTTGGTGAATAAATATTTTATCTATTTGTATATTGTAAACTGCTGTACATTTTTACTTTCTCTACTATGTATGGTGGGCGGGTGGGGGTGGAGGTGGATTTGGGTTGTGTGTGTGAACAGCATAACTCAAAAATGAAAAGTCGGTCAAAATCCAAAGTTTAATTTCTTTCAAGGATGCAACATGAAGATTTTTAAGAAAATTCCTCCACCCTAAATTACCCTTTATATGGACAATTTTTAAAAAAATTTGATTTTCTCAAAAATGGCTAATGATTTTGATTAAAATGCCATATGTTTAAGATATTTTTATGACAAATGAAATGTTGTTGTTTTCTAGTGCCTTGCATCTGGCAATGAAGCCATTAGCATTCGTGCTTTCCAATACTTTTGAACTGTAGTTTCTTCTAATCTTAATGCTTCACAGGTCTTCAAGTGGTCTTTGTTCATTTCTGCTGGATTGTTACACAGGACACGTATTGGTGAAGCTGAGATACCTATTCTGCAGAGATGACTTGCTAAGCAGTCGTGATTTGTCAGTAGTCGGAAGGCTGCAACCGCTGTTTTCCTTGGTCTCTGGGGATTATATCTGGGTTGGAAAGTAGTGTAATCCATTTTTTATCTTTGGCATTTGTTTCTATTTCTTGTAGGTATGAATGAGAAAATTTTTTAATGATGAAGCGTTTTATTGAGGAATATGAGAAATTGAATTTAGACTTTTGTTTTATTGTTGTGCCTTTCTTTGCAAGTGTGTCTGCAGCTTCATTCCCCATGACTCCACAGTGTGCTGGAATCCATTGGAGATGAACAGTCTTATTAACTTTTTGGAGTTGTGTTAACATTTTGTAGCATTCTCTAATTTTTGTTGACTTCTTTGTAGTATTTGAACATATTCCCTGAATTGCAGCTTTAGAATCCAAAAGAATTACTGCCTTATTAAATTTATTTAAGGGAAGATTTAATAATTGTCGGAGAGCAATGTGTATAGCCTCTATTTCTCCGTCATAATTTGTTGTGTCTCTGCCAACAGAATGATAAAAGGAAAAATGTGAACACATAACTCCAGCTCCAGTAAGGTTTTCCTTGGAGGATCCATCAGTATATATGTGCAGCCATTCTTCTGTGGGATACCTAGTATTGATTGTTTCCAGAGCTAGAAGTTTTTATATTTCTTTTGGTGTGTCTGATTTACTTATTTCCTCTATTAATTCCAAATTGAAGGTAGGTTGCAATAATTCCAATGGATTTTCTCTTATAAGTAGATTTTCTCTGGTGTTAGTAATGTTCAATTTGGATTTAATCTTTGTTACCTTTTCTAGGAAACTAATATGAGTTTTAAGAATTGAAGGGGAAAGTTCTCTTCTGTCCATTTGGACTTTGGCAGTCGTAACATTTTCTCGTGTTGGAGCAATGCTTGTTCTTCTATTTTTGTTGTTATTGATGGGGTCCATGTTAAGGCAAGCATGGCATCAACAGGTGTGGATTTAACCGCTCCAGTGATTAGGCGAAGAGCCTGATTTTGTATTTGTTCAAGTTTATTGATGTTAGCATTTGCTGCTGTTATTAAAGCTTCAGAACAGTACAAGAGGTTTGGTTTAACATACATTTTCCATGTTGTGTTAAGGACTCCCCTTGAGCAGCCCCATTTAGCACCAGCTAACCTTTTCAGGATTTGCAGTTTCTTTTCAACCTTTTCTGAGATGTTTGTTATATGTTTTTTCCAACGTAGCTTTCTGTCGAAAGTGATGCCTAAGTATTTGGCATCATCAACTGCTTTGAGTGGTTTACCATTATAATTTATGTTAATGTTAACTGGTTTGTATTTTAGTGTAAATAATTCATAATTTGTTTTTTCCACATTGATAGTCATGAGGTTTTTGGAGCTCCATTCATGTACTTTGTTTAGGGCTGTTTCTATTCTGTCTTTAATTAATTCAGGTTTTTTTAGAGAGCCTGGAGTCTAAATGACTACATCGTCAGCAAATAAAGCAATTTTGGTTTCTAAAGTTTTTATTATTGATGGAAGGTCATTTATATATATGTTAAAGAGTGTTGTGCTCAGAACAGCACCTTGTGGAAGTCCTCGGTGTGTTTGTTTATATTTGGAAATGTATGTATTATATTTTGTGGCACAAAATCTTTGTGAAATAAACTGAGTTATCCATTTAAGCATGTTACTTTTCACACCTATTGATTGCAACTTCTCAACTAATTTGTTTCTCCAGACTGAGTCATATGCTGATTTAAAATCAATGAATACTGCTTAGGTATCCTCCTTTCTATTGAAAGCTTCCTTAATGTCTTGGCTTATGAAGCTGTAATATTGCTTCCTAGTTATTACCTCGCCATTTGAAGCTGAAGTCGTTGATGATGTGGTTCGGTGTGTTGTCTCCGGCTAGCTGAGCTTGATCTCTGAGCTTGATATCTTTATCTCGGGTTTGCGTGAGTGTAAAGGACAACCCAAGAACAACTTTGCACATCAATTTATTTTATATTAAATATTTTCGGGAGTTATGCCGATTCTATATGTGTATCTGTAGAAGCATCGCAATCACATCTGCGCAGCACGAACTGCACGAACTCCCGTACTGCTCTCTGGTTGAGTACTGACTAGACGCTTCTCTCTTACCCACGCCAAGAAGACCGTTCGCTTCCAATTTGAATGTCGTGACGTCATCCAAGAAAGCCTCGTATCCAAAATGTTATTTCCTTTTCCCGCAATTTAGAAATGTCCCTTTCTATTATAACATGTTCTTTTATGAATTTTGAATATATAATTACCTTTTTAGGATTAAACGATGTTTACTTTATATTTTATTAAATATATCGCGCGACTTTTAAGGTTGGTAGAACTGACTTTCGAACGTGTATTTTAAACTATGTGGTATGACGTCATGACTCGTTAATTTCAAACCAATAATGCGTTTATACTACAAATTTAACGACTATCATTTACTCATATCTTGCTCACCTTACAACACTTCCTGCTATATTATCTATTTATGTTATTACTCAATATTTATCGCAAATCTCATATCCGGCAATTAAATTAAAACATGTCTTTTTCAAAAGCCCATTCGATCGGAAATCTAAATTTCGGTATCAAATGCCCCCATTTATGTTATTTTATTATTTCATAATAAAATAATGTAAATGTCTTGCCCGAAAGAAAAAACTAAAATTACTCCTGTATTTTGAATAATCGGCAACACTCCCATTATATACAATTTTCAATTACACTGTTTTTGAAATTGGTTATTAACACATTTTCTCATTAATCTATTTAACATGACAAACAATTGTACACTTGACTAAACATTAATCCTTAAATACTAATTACAATATGTTATGGTTTCTTCTATGAAGCTTCTATATAAAGGTTAAATTTCAAGAGTCTTTCTTTATACTTCCTTCTTTTAGTTCATGTTTGCTCACTTCGCTCTCACTATCACTTGCACTGTGATTTTTCACTTTTGTTATTGTAACACATATCTGTACTAGATCCTTTAAGCACTAAAATGTACATATATTTTTATATAAATCCATTGCACTCTTTAGACAAGTTCTTTCTTTGTCTTTCTGTGATAACTATCTATACATCTAAATATTTTAACAAATGTTTTACAAAGTAAATATTCTGTTTTCTCTCTATGCGGAGATGAACATTTTAACAATCTTTCTGAAGCTGTTTTTTTTTTTTTTTTTTTTTTTGTGAGCTCTATACAATATATTTTTAAACTCTTTGTAGTATATAGCAATTCACATTCTGCATTTTTCATGAATATGTAAGTACCTGACCAATGTATGGTTTTCAAGTAGGCTAACATTTACATTTTATCTCAAAGCTGATTGGGCGCCAATAGACAAATGACACTTCCAATTTTTCTTTTACATTAAATCAAGGTTCCAAGGCACCACACGGTTTCTTGTATGGTCGAAGGAGTTGTTTATGCCATCTTCCCAGACATTTTTCATTTTTAACATCTTTTAATTCATAGGTATGATAACCAAATTTGGATATAATTTCTGCAGGACCTTTATATAACAATTCCATCCTTTTGTTCCTACCTCTCAAGGCACTTGATAACTTATGGTCTTTAACTAGTACCCAATCGCCTATCTTAGGTTCCCATTTATGTTTTCTACTCTTTTTCTTTAATTTTCGCTTCTCTGCCTTTTTCTTGATTCGTTCAAAAGCAATTTTCGCTCTTTCTTCTTCACTTAACTGAATGTCATTAATTTTCAGTGTTTTTGGTACCCCGATCAATATTGGTTCTGGTTCAATTCCTAACATTAATTTTATTGGTGCAAACCCAGTAGTTACATTAATGGTGTGATTGATAATCTTTTCTATCAATGGACAATATTTCACCCAATCCTTGTGATTATGATGTGTAAGTACACGTAAATAAATTCCTATATCTCGGAGGACACGTTCTGTTGGATTCCCTGATGGAAAGTATGATGAACAATAATTTAGTTTTCTCACATCTAATGTCACCCTAATCTTTCATTGGCCTTATTTACAATACATAGGGGATTCACAAATTCTGAATTCGAAATCTCAATAACCTCATCTTCTAACATTGACTTTATAACTGCATCTACCTCTCCTCTTATTGTACTAGGGATAGCTCTCGCTTTATGTGTAAAAGGTTTGATGGGTATCATCTCAAACGAATGAGTATAAATATTACATTTACCAGGTTTCTCAGAGAATACTTCTTTATTTCGGATTAATATTTCAAACAGTTTATCCCTCTGTTGTTCATTTAGTTGATCAGCCTGAGTTACCTCTTCCCTCAACAATTCTTCTAAGTCTTCACTACTCTCCCTATCATAGTACCTAGTTGCATCAGAAACCCTCAAATTGTCTATGAAATCATTTTTATCCCATTCTACATTTTCTTTATTATCGACAATGTACTCTTTGACATTTACTTCAGTTAATTCCATAGCTCCTACTTTAACATATTCTACAAAGAATGTATCCCCTTGGATTTCTTCTTCCTCTTTTTCTCGTACAATAGTTTCTGAACTACTATCTTCCACAAAAGGCACTATAATGGTCTCATCTTCAACTTTCATTTCTAGAATCATGTTTTTAAAATTCACCACAGCTTCCCAGGCATAAAGACAATCACAACCTATTATAATATCTGTCACAAGTCTTCCTACAATCAGAAATAAAATTTCTAGTATTCTCCCATTTATTTCAATATTTATCATTGCTTGAAATTTTACTCTCTCTTTTCGTTTTCCCACAGCTAGCGAGCAATATATCCCATTAACTGGTAAAGACATTACTTTAAAGCCACTACTTTGTAAATTATCATAAAAATTTTGTGAGCATACTGTGCTGTTTGATCCCGTATCTATAATTGCATTGTATTGTTTTCCATTTACTCCAATTTTGATTTTAGGTGGATCTCCTACTGTTTCGTTTTCGTCGATTCTATTTTTACATTCTCTTTTCTTTTGTATCATCATTTGCCTTCCAGGACTATTTATTTCCGAGTACTTATCACAATCATTACTAGGATACCCAGTTCTCACTGAAGGCGCGTTTGACCGGGTCTGGCGTTTCCCTGATTTTTATGTATTGCTCCTGTACTATTTCCCGAATTGTTACTTCTGTTTTCCTGCATTAAATCGGGGTTACTTCCTACCATGTTTTTGACCGTGTTAATGGCCTCGACCATTTCCGCATTTTCGGGGGAATTTCGTCCACTAGAATACCTTTCTCCCTGTCTTGGTGACCTCGGTCTAAACTCATTATCTCCGTTTGTCCAATACCCATCATTTGAATTTCTACTATGTCCAAAATAACGGCCCCGTCTACCTCGATCAAATCTATTTGTATTCATATAATTCACCCTTATATTTCTTCCCCTTAGATTACCATTTCTATTTTGGTGATGCCCTTCCTGGTTATATCTACCTTGATTTTCCCACCGGAATGATTCCATCCTTGGTACTGGTCCTTTATATCTTTCCCTAACCTCACTTCTATTCTGATAATACTGTGCCCCTTGCCCGAAAGAATTGACAGTTTCTTTTCCTTCATATGTATTTCCAAATGCGTGTTTTGGCTTATTGACTTCTAAGGCGGATAATAATTCTATCATAGCTGCAATGCTATCGGGTCGGGCTATGATTAGGTAATGTTGAAGTGTTTCCGGAAAATGTGGAGTAACTATATTTATTAGATCTTTTTCATCCAAGGGAGGGTCCAACATCTTCGATTTTCTCGCTATTCTCATAAAATAGTTTACCATCGATTCCTCCGATCTAGGATTAAATTTTCCATTGCTTAATTCAACTCTAATATTAGCCTGCCTACTAGCTCCCCAATATCTGGTTAAAAAGATGTTCCTAAAGGTCCTGTAGTCATTATTGTTACCCATAGAAAGGCCTAGCCAATTAGCAGCATTACCCTTTAGGCATTTTCTTACTATCACCATCTTGTACTCCTCTGGTATACGTTTCACCGTGAAGTACTCTTGTAACCCTTCTAAAAAGGCTTTAGGATCATCTGAATCTTCATTTTCAAAAACTGGAGGTGTCATTTCATTTAAGACATGGTTAGGCCAATGTAAATTTGAATTGTCACCTATCCCTGAGCTATTTCCGAGATCAGAATGGGAATTACTGTTACCCCTATTTTGCATCGAAATGTCAGCTGATACACCTGGTATTGCCTCGTTTCTTGCAACTTCATTACTAAGATTGTTGTGATTACATGCATTTTCATTTAATTTCAAATTTTCTAAGGCCTCTTTTACCTGAGTAATTTCTGTTACTACTCCTTTTATTTTGTCTGTAACATCCTCCAAATTTCTAGCCTGCCTTTCACTTTCTACATCAGATCTTTCTATTCTAACTTTACACCCCTGTAACTCTTCTCTAATTTCTTCCCTTTGTTTGTCTAATCTATATGTTACTTTTTCCCTTTCTTTATCTAATTTTTCACTCACTTGTTGACCTAATTTCTTTTCAGAATTCTTTACTTCTTGCCTTATTGTCTCTAATTCTCCCTTAACCTGTTCTCTATTTTCTTTTACTTCACTACTAACTTTATTAATTTCCTCCCTAACTTCTTCCCTAAAGGTTTCGAAAACTCTCCTCTGATTCTCCAATTGCATTCCCAATTCCTGCTGTCCCTTTTCTAATTTCTGTCCTAACTCTATACTAGTTTCGTCTATCTTACTCATCTTTTGGCTTAACTCTGTTCTTAATTCTTTACTATTTTCATCTATCTTTTGACTTAACTCTGTTCTTAATTCTTTACTATTTTCATCTATCTTTTTACTTAACTCTGTATTCATCTTTTCCACTGTTCTTAATTCTTTACTATTTTCATCTATCTTTCGACTTAACTCTGTACTCATCTCTTTCATTATCGTTTGAAACATATTCTCTATTTCTGACATAAATGCTGGCCTTTCTGAATTACTACTAAACATTTCTGAACTACCTCTAGGTGTTTCTCTAACGTTCTGATCTTCTAATTCTTGGCATATTCTGCTACCAATTACATTCCGATTAAATTCTTCCATTCTACTTATACTTTCCCGAATTTCCGGACTTTCAAAACCTCTAAACTCACTATCACTGTCTTTCATTTCTAAGCTATTTATATGTGTTTTTCTACTCACCAAAATTTTCAATATTTTCACTATTTCACTTTAACTGCACTTAAACTTGTTCACTACACGTTTCACAGATGTTGACGCGCTGGGCACCTTCTTGTCTGCTGGTTCGATGCTGGTCTGGTCGTCTTGGGGGTTTGGTCCATTCTTTCGGCGCCACACGTTGGGAAGCCAATTTGAAGCTGTAATATTGCTTCCTAGTTATTACCTCGCCATTTGAAGCTGAAGTCGTTGATGATGTGGTTCGGTGTGTTGTCTCCGGCTAGCTGAGCTTGATCTCTGAGCTTGATATCTTTATCTCGGGTTTGCGTGAGTGTAAAGGACAACCCAAGAACAACTTTGCACATCAATTTATTTTATATTAAATATTTTCGGGAGTTATGCCGATTCTATATGTGTATCTGTAGAAGCATCGCAATCACATCTGCGCAGCACGAACTGCACGAACTCCCGTACTGCTCTCTGGTTGAGTACTGACTAGACGCTTCTCTCTTACCCACGCCAAGAAGACCGTTCGCTTCCAATTTGAATGTCGTGACGTCATCCAAGAAAGCCTCGTATCCAAAATGTTATTTCCTTTTCCCGCAATTTAGAAATGTCCCTTTCTATTATAACATGTTCTTTTATGAATTTTGAATATATAATTACCTTTTTAGGATTAAACGATGTTTACTTTATATTTTATTAAATATATCGCGCGACTTTTAAGGTTGGTAGAACTGACTTTCGAACGTGTATTTTAAACTATGTGGTATGACGTCATGACTCGTTAATTTCAAACCAATAATGCGTTTATACTACAAATTTAACGACTATCATTTACTCATATCTTGCTCACCTTACAACACTTCCTGCTATATTATCTATTTATGTTATTACTCAATATTTATCGCAAATCTCATATCCGGCAATTAAATTAAAACATGTCTTTTTCAAAAGCCCATTCGATCGGAAATCTAAATTTCGGTATCACTTAGTAGGAGTACATTTTCACTTGTACAATGATTCTGTCTGAAGCCGGTCTGTGAACTATTAATTAAATTGTAACATTCTAGGAACCAGTTAAGTCTAGATGCCACCATTCTTTCCATCACTTTTGCAATAACACTGGTCAAAGATATTGGTCTGAAACTATTAATATTGTTTGAAGGTTTGTTTTTCTTTAAAATCGGGATGATAATGGCTTTTTTCCAGTCGGAAGGTACAGTCATTCTCCATCACGTGTTATACAGTTTAAGTAGGATTTCTTTTCCTTTCCTGCCAAGGTGTTTAATAAACTCTGGGTGGATATTGGCAGGTCCTGGAGATTTTTTGTTCTGTAATTGTTCTATTGCTAAATCCAGTTCTGTTTCGTTAAAATCCTGAATAAAAATATCATTTCGTATACCTTTTGGCTTATTAGTTTCTCTGATAGTTTTTTTGGATAGTCTTATCTTGTTTTTTATACGCTTGGGGTATTCTTTGTGACTGAGCATAAAACTTGTTAAGGGATTCTGCTATTTCCCTATCTGTAGTTAAGCTTTTGTTATTATGTTTTAATGGTTCAGTTGTATTTTTTGATAATTTTATTTTATTAAGGAATTTGTGTATTTTATTTCCATCTTTCCTATAGTCCATATGTTCTACAAAATTTGTGAAACTGGCCCTCTTTGCTGTAATTAATTCTTTCTTAAAAATGGCTGCTTTTCTTCTCCAGTTTTGTACATCTTCTGGACACTTGGTTCTTTCGGCTTTGACTCTTGCTATATTTCTTTCGTGTTTTAACTTAGATAAAGATGAAGACCAAAAGTAGCTATATTTCTTTAAGTTTCCTTTGGGGATATCTGTTTTGGCTGCTGTCAATAATATTTCACAAATTTTTTTATTCATTTCATCTGTTGACTTGAACTCTGATTCTAACAGTATATTACACTTCCCTTCTATCTCATTTTGGAAACTGGAACAATCTGCTTTTTTAAAATTCCAAGAAGTTTTAATTTTTGGTTTGTTACTTTTATTTACTAGACCTCTTATGGAGTTTATGGTGATTCTGTGGCCTGAACCTGGGTCTTCTATTATTTCTCTTTTTGTATTGTCAATTATGTCAGATGATACCATCAGAAGATCAGGATTTGTACCTGAACCATTATAATGAAGGTAAGTGGGTGGATCATTTAGATTAAATATTAATTCCATTTTTGATGAGTTTAATAGGTCTTCTATGACTCTTCCTGCTGAATTTATATCTCTGTAGCCCCACCTTGGGGAGTGTGCATTAAAATCACCTATTAAAATACTTTTGGGTTCTATGGGAATAGAATTTAGATCTAGTGTATTGTCTGGAGGATTGTAGATACTGTAAATTCTATAGTGGCAGTTACTTTTCCATACTTCAATTTTAACTATTTCTGATTTATCTTGTTCTTCCATTGTTTTTTGGATTTGGATAGTAGCTTTCATATTTCTTTTAATTCCTGTAAGAATACCACTTGCTATTTGACGAGCCTTTGGAAGTATATGTGTAATGTACTGATCCATTTCAAAGTATATTTCCTGTTCTTCTGATATATTGGCTTCTTGTACTGTGAAGACATCTATATCTTGGTCTTTTAATATTTTCATTAGCTCTTGTTTTTTAGGCTGGGACATGCCTCCTGCATTCCATTGTAGAATTCTTAAAGTATTGGAATTGTTGTGATTAAATTTGCCTAAAGATGTCCCCACCCGGAGATCCGATTGGGGGACAGTTTTAACTCCGGAATGTTTATCTTTAGGATTCATATTCATGTATGTGGCTTTCATGTAACTGTTTTCTTAACGGGCACCAGTTTTACAATGTGGCAGTTACATCACCCGACTTAAACCCCCATTTTGCAAGGGGGACCACACCTATCGTTGGTCAACGGGTCCATCGGACCTAGCCGGAAGGACTAAATAGGTGGTATTTAGATCCACCGACCTTCCCCTCATGTGCCTCTGAGGGACGCTGTTGTGCTGTGATAGGCCAGCACATATGTAAATGACATTTCCTCCATTTTAGATGAAACAGTTATACCGCTGTGATTCGGTCCACAAATGAAATGTATACTTAGAATTTTCTGACTATAGCCCACGTAGTCCTGTTTACTCTAGATGACTTTTACATAACTAGTAAACCATAAGAGATCAAATCTTACTATACAAAAAAATGTAGACCTCGTTAAAACATACTATTTATGTCCAAATGAAATTTTTTGTTGAGTGAACCACTTCAGAGATATTCCTTGTTATTTGTGTGAGTTTTGCAGAACTTATACTTTCCACAAATGAAAGATCATTATTCATTTTTTTATAGCTTAGCCATGCAAAGGGAATGAAAGTTGAAAGCTTTAAAAGATCTGACTATCGCACAAAGCCTACTGTATTCCCATACTCCCCTTGCACCTACAAGGAAATACACAATAAGATAATTTATGCAAATTTTTATCTCTATTAGAATGAAGAAGATAGAGGAATAAGAGTTTGTAAGAATAGTTAGCACAAGAGTAGAGAAAGTCATGTGAGTGGAACACATCAGACTTTTTCTGTAGCAAAGGTATGTTTATCTCGTTTGGTTTATCAGGCATACAAAATTCAGTCAGAGTGGAGGTTTACAGGTGTTCACAGGAAGTTCAAGATACATATTCCATCTTTTATATCAATATGTCAAACATGTATTTTAATTAGTCATTAAAGTTTTTCAGAAAATAAAAAATAATGAAAATGTTACTATAAAGGGTAGTTTGGGGTGAGGAAATCTTACATACACATACTTTACAAACCTTTTTCTAAAAGTGCATTTTTATGGTTTAAGCGATTTGATAGTATAATTTTGAATGAAATGTCTGTATTGATTCTAATTTGTTGTTACTTTAGAATCTTGTTGCTTCACTGTTAATAGCTTCAATTTTCCTTATTGTCTGTATTGAATTTTTCCCATCCACTTAACATAGGTAAACTGCATAAAAACTGAAAAAGTAGAAAGTAATGTGCATTATATCACACTAGCCTGCAGAGATAGTAAATTAATTTTGTGAGATGAATACTTGAGTGAGGCTGTGGTCTTAAAGATGAGAGTTATTTGAAAGGAAGACCCTGCAAGATAAACCTTATCTGGCAGCTCATCCAACTGAGATTTGAACTCTGGAGCTATGAATTGGAAAGTAATTGTACTGCTCCTGCACCTGAAGTGTACAGCCTAAGACAAAATAAATTGGCAACAGCCAGAGAGGGAGTTCAATTTGGAAAACATTGAAGGATCTGCTGATATTTGCATTCACAGTACACAATTTAATACCACCCTGCATTCATTTCAAAGCTATGCAATAAGTAGGAAGATGCCATTCTCCTTGGTTATAAGCATGGTGGCTGACCAGTGAAATGCACATGTCTTGTAACTGGAACAATCTTGGTTCAAATCTTTGGTGAATGTTATGTTTTATTATTTCAATTTTAATTTGTTAAACACATGGCAATGTCTGCTTTCCATGCAGCAGATATTAATTTTAAGACATTCATGCATAAAAACAAATTACTCTTTGTTTTCATAATAAAGCCATATTACTAAGAATTTTAAAGTGAAAAACTAAACCAGGTGTGTAATTGACTGAATATTGGGTGTACAAATGCTCTGTTTCATTCTTTGGTTATGAATGGCACTGGCATGATCTTACGCGTGCACCTCATAGCTCTGAAGTTCTGGATGAGATGTTAGCAATCGTACTGACTTCCTAGGGCTAAGTGCATACATAAAGCTGAAGTTACAAGGAAATCGCTCCTTATGTTAGTGAACGTTATGGAATACTCTATGTCTTAGGCTGCAGGAATACTTGAAGCCCTATATCTACAGCAACAATGGAGGTGGGAAGGGATTGTTTGTCGTCAACCTGGTTTGGGTCAAAAGCATTTGTGCACTCCTCAGCAGGACATTGCATTTCTGAAGAGGCAGACAACAATCCTTTTCAGCACGTGTCTACAATCAGAAGTAATTCTAATTTACCCGGGTTGAACTGCACAGTCTTTTAAGAAAACGTTAACTACAACAGGAATATATTCATATTGATAGATATGGTGACATTTTCATCCACAAATGTCAGCACATTTTCAATATGAAAGGTGACAATAGAATGAAGCTAAAGGCATGCATCCTGGACACACAACTGGAACTTTGATGAATACATGCTTCAAGAGCTCATTTGTTTATCTTAGGATATGTATGGTTAAGTTGATAGAATTTCTAAACCAATTGGCATCTAGCTAACATTGTAGAATTCTTAAAGTATTGGAATTGTTGTGATGAAATTTGCCTAAAGATGTCCCCAACCGGAGATCCGATTGGGGACAGTTTTAACTCCGGAATGTTTATCTTTAGGACTCATACTCATGTATGTGGCTTTCATGTAACTGTTTTCTTAACGGGCACCAGTTCCTATTGGATTTTTCTCGATTAACAACATATTTTATTTCAGGTGTTCCCTCACGGCAACCTGCATGGGAGCCTCCACTTCGAACTCATACAATGTCGAGGAAGCGACCCAGAGAAGAAGGAAATTGTATTGTTGATGAACCAAGTGTATCTTCTCCGTCAATACTAATGGTACTGCAGATTCTCATAAGTATATATGTACAAGTATTTTCTCAGTGCATTAGAGGATATCTGGTTAACTAACAATTGTAAGATTTGTCCTTATTTTTACATATACAATTTTTTTCTGGTTTAGAATAAGTACACATTATTAACAGCTAAAAGATATGCCATGATAACTGAGATGGCTTTGATTGTAAAGAAAGGATGCATAATGTAATATAGATAAGGTATATTTGTTCATGTTTTTTAATTTTTTTTTATTACTTTAAGGGAATAGCTGCTGGTTTCCGGTAGCTAAGATGTATAAATTCTAGCTGGTTTCCAGTTGGAATAGCTGATGGCTTCCAGTAGCTGAGATATTTATAGGAAATGTTATTGGATTTAATTATATTTATTTCATTTTATTTCTGTTTTTAGTAGGTTAAATTGTATTTTTTTTTTAGCACAAATAAATTCATTCAATTATTTGAAAATACCCAATGTAATCTCAGTAATACAGGGAACTGCTGTGGTATGTATTATATCAGTGGTGGCTCGTGGCTCGTAAATTTGGGAGGGTAGCATAATATATTTTCAAAATTAGCACATGGTCATGACAGTTAATTCTGAATTTCACCCGAAGATATGTGAAAAGAAAATGAATCAAATAAATCAAAAAATTGCTATGCATGACCTAATCTGATCATCAATTAGTATTTGAATTTGTTCAGTTCAGCATTGGTCTTGGCAGCCCAAGCTTCTTAAGTTCCAGTCGAGATGCAAAACTTGTTACACCCGCACTAAGTATGCTAGTTACACTGTTAATGGTTCACTAATTTGTCACAGTCCCTGTGAAGATTCAGACCACTCGAAAGTGCTGCTAAAACTGGGTTTGTTTAACCGTGGTTAACGGACAGAGTTGCCAACCCGTGGGATTTGTCCCATATGGTGGGACATTTTGACAACTATTTTTCAGGAAGAGACAAAGGGACTTTTCTGGGAAAAAAAAAACAAAAACAGAGAATGCAGGACATTTAATAATTGTTGCCTATAACAGTGTAGTGTAGTAACACACAACAGCAAAGATAAACATTTCGCAGGAGTTAAATACACAACACACGCAAACTGTCATTTGTGCAACCAGCAATCAGCACTCTCACTAAGGGCACAGTAGGTTTGCTTACACAACAGTAATAGCCATGCACTATTACCTATAGGTGAGATTCGAGTGTGTGTTTGGGGAGTAATGTTTCCATAAAAGGAAAGCTGTATCTACTGATAGGAGGAGCAAGCACTTTAATAAAAAGTCCTGATTTTACATTATTTGTACCTAATCTAGTATTGCAAGGGTGGTAGTAAATATTGTAGTTGTACCCCTTAAACTCCACTACTATTTTATTGCCCTGCATGTGGGGTGTTTTCCTTCTTTTTTAAGCTAGCAATCACATATTTTTGTTAACATGGGACACTTTATACAGAAAAGGGATGTTCTAAGTACTCGTTTGGGACTGTTGAGCTTCAGAGGTTAGCACCATTGGTTGATGGTTCTCTGATGTAACATTTTGAGCCAAGTTGTTTCTATGTCTTGCTACGGTGTAGTTTTGTTGAAGATTAAATCTCTTTTTAGCTTCTATTTTAGTTTTGCACAGCTTACAGAATAGAATAGTGCCATTGGTACTGAAATTTTTATCTCCAAACTCATGCACAAATAGTTGCAATTTTTTAGTTACCGAACCGTTGGTTTTAGGTATGATGAACTGAGAGCATTCGAGGTCACACGCATACAATAAAATCTGTATGGTAAATGAGGGCTGGTTGTATACCTGAACATTTCAGTTATGGAAACAATTGATCTTGGCAGAAAACCAGACAACAGCCGTACTAAACTGCGCTCCCTTTGCATCTGTCACTTCCTATACGTCTGTTCCTTTCTATACAGCGTACTCTCCAAATTCACAGAAACATATATTTCTAAAAAAGATAATTGTAAGAAATATTACACAGAAGAATTAGATTAAAAAACAGTCTATGAGACGACTGCAAGCACATATGTGAAGCTGGAATAGAAATATAAAAGTATGACAAAAATACGAAACTTTAAGAGAAAATATGATAATAATATTAAAAAGGACAAGAAAATGACAAAAAACATTAATAAAGCCAAAATATAACTTTATTTTCCTTGGAAAAAGCCACAAAGAAAAACTATTGACATTTTATAAACATGGCCATAACTCTCGCTAATGGTGTTCAGAAATCCTAATGATGCTTATGAAGTCCCTCATAATGATAAGAAGATTTGTGTTTGGTTTGGTGCAAGACGAATAATTGGGCCTATTTTTTTTTGAGACAGCAATAAATGCAGAGAGGTACCAAGATGAAATTGTGAACCCATTTGTCCATCAGTTAACGGAAGAAGAAAAATTATGTAGGTGGTTTCAACAGATTCAGCCCCTGCTCATACAGCAGAAGGTTCTCTTCTTTCAATCTCGGAAGTGTTTGCATACAGAGTGGTCAGTGCTGATCTATTTTCCCCTTGTACTCCAGACCTAACAGTGTGTAATTTTTACTTGTGAGGTACACTGAAAGAAAGTGTATTGAAAAAATCCACACACGTTCAATGAACTTAAAACATTACAAATAAAATTTGAAACATTAGTGGCAGAACTCATTTGCATCAGTCAGAATGTGGTTTCCAGATACAATATTTGAATAACCCATGAAGGGTGACTTTTCCAGCATGAAAATATGATTTGAAGCTTTCCTGGCGACGAACATATTCAAGATGCTCTCGGGCTTCGAGCCAGGTGTAGTGATGAAAAGACATCGACGTTTCGGGAGTGTACATCTCTCCCATCTTCAGGATGAAAGACTAGCAAGAGTGAAGGGACCAGTACGGTCAGCCAGTACGTACCGAGTAGAAAACACCCAGTCTAGTGTGGAGGTGGTTCACCGCTCCGTTGGAATCTGTGTTTTCTGAGTCGGTCGATTTCCAATTTTAAGGCTGGTTTCCAAGATGGACTAAACTGCAATCCAGCGTCCCGGTTCAGTGTACTCTTCTCGGAGGAGATGGCCAGAGCCTCCTTAACCCTCCGTTCCCATAAACCGCTACATTTAGCCACAATGGTTGTTTCTTTGAAGTTAGCTCTGTGGTCTTTTTCAAAGCAGTGCTCCGCCAGCCCTGACTTTTCAGGCTGCATTAATCGTATGGATCGTTCGTGCTCCTTGACTCTGGTGGAAATGGTCCTGCCGGTTTGCCCTAGGCACAGGGGAATGCGGGACACCGTACATAGGGCAAACCGGCAGGACCATTTCCACCAGAGTCAAGGAGCACGAACGGTCCATACGATTAATGCAGCCTGAAAAGTCAGGGCTGGCGGAGCACTGCTTTGAAAACGACCACAGAGCTAACTTCAAAGAAACGACCATTGTGGCTAAATGTAGCGGTTTATGGGAACGGAGGGTTAAGGAGGCTCTGGCCATCTCCTCCGAGAAGAGTACACTGAACCGGGACGCTGGATTGCAGTTTAGTCCATCTTGGAAACCAGCCTTAAAATTGGAAATCGACCGACTCAGAAAACACAGATTCCAACGGAGCGGTGAACCACCTCCACACTAGACTGGGTGTTTTCTACTCGGTACGTACTGGCTGACCGTACTGGTCCCTTCACTCTTGCTAGTCTTTCATCCTGAAGATGGGAGAGATGTACACTCCCGAAACGTCGATGTCTTTTCATCACTACACCTGGCTCGAAGCCCGAGAGCATTTTGAATATTTTCCAGCATCTTTTATAAGGTAAGAATACATATAAGATTGTATAGACGCTTAAAGCAGCATGGCTATGCGCAACATATGTTTGGCTGAGAAAACTGCTGTAGCATAGAGCATAAACACCATGTGTATGGTCTTGGTTTATATAGGAGACCTGATACTGGTTATGCAGCTGTTTGGCATATGGATAATATGAAATTTTGAATTTCTTATATTCTTAAGTAATATTACGTTATTTTCTTCTGAAGTCCTATGACAGGGAATCATATTCAATTGTTTCCACTTTATTTTCATTCAAAAAGTTCTATATAATCTAGAACATTGGTATGACAGTGTCTGTTTGACATGATATATTGATTTCAGGAAACATTGCAAATCTGTTCTTTGCACACAGTACACTTGTGAGATGAGCTGTCAAGATTCATGGGTACTTTGGTTCAATGCTCTAATGTACCATATTTTTACATATTTTCCACTCTTTTTTTGACCAAAAACTGACTTTTCAATAGGACTCCATAAATTATTTGAGGAATTAAAAACAAAGTTCATAACTTACATTCAAGTATTCCTGTTATGTATATTTTTAGTTCTTGAACATATTATGTTAGATCCATTTCCAAACCATAGCAACTTCTCATTTTTAGCCCTCAAAACGTGCTGCAAGAACTTCTCCCAGAGTAAGCAAGTTCTTTTGTGTGCTTTGGACTGAACTACCTTTCACCAGTGAGGTACTTCTTTGTTTTGGTTCCTCACTTCCTCTACTACTTGCACATTCTGCATTTCACCCAACAATTCAACATGGAATTTCACAGGAAATTATGTTTTGAGGTCCCATTAATGAATAAGAAGCATTTTTAGAAAAGGGGATGAGTGCGTGTGCACATGTGAGAAAGTGAAGATAGCATGACTCTAAAATGAAAAATTTGTTAAATATCAAACTTAGTTTAATTTAAAAGGTGAGTTAATTAATAACACTGAACAACACTTACAAAATATTTTTCCGGGACGCGTTTCGAAGGTTAACTTTCCTCCATTATCAACCGGACAATAACTGGGTTTCCATGGTGTTTGATGATGCGGATGGTGATGTTTCTTCTGGTAACGGTTCAATGAACTTACTGAAAATGTCACTCTGAGGAATGTCGAAATTAAATACTCGGTTTCTATTTTTTAAAATAAAGATAAGGATCACAAAAGGTTTCCCGTGGATGTTCAAATTCTGGCAGAGATACGTAGATGACATATTTGCAATAGTTCCAAAAAGACACATCAGTGACGCATTAAAACTTCTGAACATACAGGACAAAAGTATAAATTTCACAGTGGAAGTAGAAAAAGATAATAAATTACCATTTTTAGATCTAAAACTAATCAAAAACAAGGATAAAATAAATTTCGGTATTCACAGAAAACCAACGCAGACAGACAACTACATAAAAGCTAATAGTTACAATCCAAGAAGCCACAAACAAGCAATTTTCAATAGTTTAACACATAGATTGGTGAACATCCCTCTTTCAGCAGAAGAATATAAAACAGAATATTACAAAATAATTGAAATAGCACAAAAAAACGGCTTCCCCAAAGAATTAGTACATAAAAAGGTAAAACGAGCAGAAAAGAAAAAATTATTAAAAGAAACTACAACTCTCACAGCAGCAGAAACAAAAATGATATTCAAAAAATTCACATATCATCCATGGACCTTTGATAAATTTAAAAAAGTGTTCAAGGAATACAACATTCAGCCAGCACCAGTAAACCATTACTCCATAAAAAACCTACTACTTTCAAACATCAAAGATGCTATTCCACCTAACAAAAAGGCATATACCAAATTGAATGCAGTGATTGTAATGAAATATACATAGGAAAAACCAAAAGAAATTTAGAAATCAGATCCAAGGAACACGTTAGAAACATTAAGAGTAAACAATTAGAAAAATCAGCAGTTGCATTTCACTTTTGGACAAAAAATCATGACATAAAGCTAGAACTGAAACTTCTCAAACACATAACCGGAAAACAAGAACTGTCCACATGGGAACAAATCTTTATTTTAAAAAATAGAAACCGAGTATTTAATTTCGACATTCCTCAGAGTGACATTTTCAGTAAGTTCATTGAACCGTTACCAGAAGAAACATCAGAAGAAGCATCACCATCCGCACCATCAAACACCATGGAAACCCAGTTATTGTCCGGTTGATAATGGAGGAAAGTTAACCTTCGAAACGCGTCCCGGAAAAAATATTTTGTAAGTGTTGTTCAGTGTTATTAATTAACTCACCTTTTAAATTAAATTAATTACAACAACATGGTTTTCAAACTTCTATGAAAGGAAGATAATCAAACCTAGTATTTAAGTTCAGCATCTTCCACGGTCACAACATGAAGATTTTCAAGAAAATCCCCCTATCCAAACCATTCTATACCTAGAAGAATATTCATTGTTTGATTTTCTCAAAAATGGGTATTTTTTGATGACTTTTATTCAAATACTATATGTGAGTGTCTGGTATCAAAAGCTACCAAATCCATTCAAATAAATTTTTGGAAAATAGCAAAAAATGCTCAGAATAAGCCATTATCCAAAGTAACATAGCTATAATGTTAAAATTTTAAGTGAGACATTTAGCATAACATTTTAGAATATAAAGTTTTCAGAGAGGCTCAGAAGCTGTATTTCTGCTTTAATCTCGATATCGAATTACTGGGCAGAATGCAATAATTCCTCTATTATACGTTTAGTGGTTGAGGAACTAAAAAATTACACAATATGTAGGGACTTGGATGCAGATATAAACAATTATAATCACATTTAAAGAGAAAATGTAGACTTGCTTCCGCAGCATTTGCTTCCAGAGGGAAATGAAACACGAAGGGGACCTTTTAACTAACAATCTGTATACATCCTAAGGTGCTGTCATCTTGCCTGCGTACGATAACACTAAACATAATGTGAATGAGGTAATAGTGTTCCGCTCTCATTACCGACGATAATGTAATCAAAGCGATACATAGAGTAGAATATTGTGCAAATCAAAACTGGGTTATAACTGAAGACTTTCATATAAAACCGACCCTAAATTTAAATTTCCACGAAATGAAACTTCATCCGGTATAGCTTTAATTTATGATAAATTCATATAATCTTGGAATTAGTCCCCACAGACTCACTCTTGGAATTAGTTATTGATAGTTTATATGTATAGATGTAAAGGATATCAGTATAACGGTGCAAACACACGAGTACAAATTATCTACTTCCATATATCAGTTGATACATACTATAAAATTAAGAAAATCACTGATGGAATTTAGAAAGTGTATGAACGTTATCGGTGGAATGCCAGGCGAATCTTAATTTCTATTTAATTTGCCAAATCTTTACTTACATTTTCGTTCTTTAAAATCAGTATATCATGTTTAACATGAATAAGTATATGGATATTTAAATGCAGCAAATATTTAAATCCCCTCCAGACATGAAAAAGGTGTGTTTGTTTGCGTGGCCTGGTGAAGGTCACGGAGCTAAAGCTGTGTGTTGAAAGCAAGAGCTGGAGGAAGAGGAGAAGTTTTTATTTATACCAAATCATGACCTTTTGCTTATTCTCAACTTGCTTACCAGCTTCAGCTCACAAGCACTAGCTAGTTTTTATTTATACCACCCATTGTCTCGAGCCCTCCTAGCCAATATGTGATCTTCATAACCGGAGATGGTCATACAGAAGAACCAGGATGGGTGATCAGCGTGAAGCCTGGTATGAGAGTGAGGAAGTGGATGATATGAAATGATGGCGAAAGATGACAAGAAAGGTGATAATGGAGCACTTGGTGGAATGATGCTGGGGGAAAATGGAGAATCCAGAGAAAACCCACCCCTGCACTGGTGTGTCCACCACACATCCCACTTACAGTTGCCTGGGATTGAACCGGATCGCTTTGGTGAGAGTCAAGCAGTCTAATCGCTCGGCCATGGCATGGCCCAGAATATAAAGTACTTCTGCATTACAGTTTTTTGAAATATTTCGGAAATATTTGGACATGAAGAAGTTTGATACTAAAAGTGGATTTAATGGTTTCTGAGACTGAGGAATGAAAGTAATATAGATAACACTAAAAGAGATTCTCTTATCTATGTATGCTATAAAAATAACATTTTATGAATTCAGTTATCTGAAAGCTTAGTTTTAATACCCAGTTCAGTTATCTGAATTAAGGATTGCTTATGGCATAGTTACAGAAGCATTATTAAAAATAAGACTTCTAGTATTTTACACTTTCCTTTCATTTTATACTACATCTGTACGTAATGAACTGTTTCATTTTCTTCAGTCTGAGGTGCTAGATATTCTTAGTTTTCTAAAGCAGAATAAAATATCGTCATCACCACCGCCACCGTCATCATTATTGTATTTTCACTTTAAAGGTTATTGGGCATATGACCCAAAACTGAAGGGATGTTACTGAGATTATAAAGCTGTAACTGTAGTAAAGAAAACTAGATTTTGTACTCTTTAATAGCTCCACAGAAAGCATTTGTTTGGTCACTCAGTTTGTTTGAGTGTTGTTTCAATTATTTTGCACATGATACATGCGATCCTTTGCTTGATTCAGGCTTCCTTCTATTTTTGTATCAGGCCAATGTTAAAGGCATTAAAATAATTGGTAGCTCTTTTGCTCTTTTTATCTGATGATCTGTAACCTTGCTGGGTCAGTGCATTTAGTTAGTTGATGTTGCCTTTAATTGCTGATTAGTTAGCAAGAAACTATTGAAAACACAATATCCGCAGATTAAAATGATATATTCTTAAACTACTCTTACCTAATACACATTCAGCTGTTAAAGCATAACTTTAACACATCCTCTCTGTTAAAATTTGTTAATGTTGAGAGCAAATAGAATCAGTACCATTAGTTTAAAAAAAAAAAGTAAAAAAAAAAATGAATGCTTACAGTTAAACTGTGTTTGTTTATGTGTAATGGTGTAAATTATTTGTGTAAAACAAATATAAGTGCTTATGGAAAAAGTAATTGGAGTTATGTTGAGGCTGTGTGGAAATATCATTGACCTTGAACCTGTCATTGATCTTAAAACTGGTAAAGAACAGGAAGTGAGTTATTTTTAATGCACAGCATTCAGCATTATATATAGTTATTATTTATTTATGCCAACAAACTTACTGTTTGTGTTTTTAAACACACAAGCCGTGTGTGGGCAATGTTTGACCTTGGTAAGCGGAGGCTCTGTGGTTGAAATCCCAGCTGTCGCATTGAATTTTTAAGTTCCGGTTCTACCTCTCAATTATATATAGTTGTTTGCAAGAGCACTGACCTCTCCCCCTTTTTTAATTACTTGAAGAGGGTCTATTCATAAGGCAATACAATTTATTTTGAGTTTCCCAGGATAATTTAAACAGTTGAGATCATTGTGTATGTGCAATTTTTGAAAAGTGTTGTTTTCACGGGAAACAAATTGTTTCCTAGAGAGGACTGCTACCTAGTGGATGCTTCCAGACTTATCAGTACTGAGTTTGGAGTGTTGAAACTTTGTTATCAACACAGGCATCCAAGGTTGCTAAGGTATGTACCTGTGAATGGGAAGTACGGTTCAAATACTGCCACTATCGTCCTCTATAACTGATCTTAGAGGTCATATTTACTATGTATATTCCAATTGTGTTTAGGTTGGCAGCTCTGATTGTGGAGCAAGTTACTGCTTCAACTCATACTGCTAACATTTACTGAGCTATCTTGGTAATACTTGCCAGTAATTATGAAAAATTCACAATAAAGGTGCGAAAATGTAAAATTAATTTTTTAATTTGCTTAAAGTTGCAGCAAGATGAATGTTAACATTACCTGTAATTATCATTATTTACTGCATTTCCCACTGACACTATAATATATTTAAATGGAGGAGGTAATTGTGTCAAAAGTAACTTGGGTTCTAAAAATATCTTCTGGTGTGTAAATAAATCCTTATCATCACTGTAAGAGCAACATGTATCTTTTATTGCAAATTTTAAACAAGAAACAAATGAGAAAAAGAATTGTAACTATTTATCACTATGTATAATTCAGCATATTGTTTGGTCTTTTATCAGTATGATGATTAACTCTATATGTTTAAACTAGAGTGACCAGACATCCCATTTCGAATGGGACAGTACTGTTTTTCAACCTGCAGCCCTGATGTCCCAATAGATAAGTTGAAAGTTATGTTATCGATGGACAAAATTTGCTATGAAAAACAAATAATCTAATGGCAGCATTGTTTTCTTTCCCATGCTTCACTTTGAGAATTTGATTCCATTCTCCAAGTGACAGAGTGTGATGTGCATTGTTCTGGCAGCTCAATGAGAGATTCAACATGCTAAGATGAAAGAGTGCGTTCACTGTGTGTTACAGCCTATGGCATAGGACTTTCAATTTATAGAGAAAAAAATATGGAGATTGGAAAACACACTATTGAAAGTTGAAATGCTGAAAGCATCGTTGTGTACCAACATAAATTTCAAATACACTTGCCTTTAGTTTTCCATTTATTTGAAGCAGAATGAGAAACTTCTGAAGAAAATTCATTCATTAGAAAAGTATGTCCAATAACAATCAGTTTTATGAGTTATATAATATAATATTTGTTTTAGGGTTTATTTTTATAGTGATAGTAATGTTAAACATATTTTGCATATTGTAATTAACATTGCATTTGACATAATGTAATAATACATTGAGTACTCTGATAATTATATTTTGTTTATAATAATAAGTAGATAAATAACATTTTAGATTTTCTAATTGCATTGACTTAAAAGTCTAAGGTTAACACTAATTAAAAAAAGGTCAGTTGAGTGAGTGAGTGTGTCATGTTCAAGGGCCTGTCAACAACTTGGTTATTAGGGCCCCAGGTCAGTTGAGAAAGTCCCATTTTCAGCTTCAGAAAATATGGTCACATTATATAAACACATATTACTCTACTACTGTACCTGGCAGGTTAATTATTTTGATTGTTTTTAAAACTCTGGGCATATTTTCTTTTAAATTACTATCTTTTTTATAATTGCTTTTCATAGCAGTGAATTGTTTAGTTCCCCTTTTCTACATCTTTCTTCAAACATGGTTTTTATTGATACTGAAACCTTTTGTTTAGCACTTTCTACTTGAGTATCAGTATCTCATACATTGACTCTTTGGAATCTTGGAGGTTTTCTTGTTTTACTTCTACAATGTTACCAAATTAACTGATGTATACATACATAATACCAAGAAATCATTAACTGATTTGCTTGTTTTGTTTTCCTCATTTCTTCTTTAGGTAAACATATTGAGATTTTATCTATGTGATGTATGACTGAGTGGTGACAAAACCTGATGTATTAAGACAAACTTTGTAGTTAAGTGTGGTATATTATTTTGTTGGAACTAGAGAAATGGAAGGGGAAATGGGTTGCTGACAAACTCAGTAGGGGTCAGAGAGCAGAGATAATGATTCTGCTTGACATCCTTGTTGGTAAATGTGGTGTGATGTTGGTATTTGTTGGATTGGCTTGCATCACAGCACTCCCTTTCCACTTCAACACTGCTCTCAGGGCAACGTGTCTGTGCAGAGCTCCTGTGTTGATCAAAGGCAGTGCATGTGTTCCAACAGTAGTTACACTATGCTTGCAAACAACCGCACCTATGCAAGAAGAAGCTACTTGAGAAATTCTAAAGTAAGAAATATTTGATAAACAATAATGAGATTTTTGTGGAGAAAGAAGTTTGCATTTCTGTTTATTGTATACATCTGCTACTCCATGAAAGCATTGAAAGTGTGTTTTAATAATTTTGAATATTTGTTTTCAGTTCTTTTAAAAATAAGAGTATATTTATTAATAATGAGAGTTCTTAATCTGCTGTTTTGGACAGTTTTATTCTTTGACACAGAATTATAGACTTAAATTTAAATATCCACCAGAGGATTAGTTGGCATATACATTTTCTTACTGACTAATGTTGCCTTGATATTTTATTATGTTAATCTCACATCACTAGAGCATTAATATCTTATTTTAGAATGAATAAAATTCAAGCTTAATATTATATTTTGTAACATTTTGTAATTAATTTATTACTTCTATTTTCAAGTTTCAAATTATTTTTATAATTTTGTTGAAATCTTTGAATTTTATGCTAAGTGGTGTAATTGAAGTTTTAAAGAAATATTAATTTATTTAAATATGCTGAGTACGCATAAGTGAATTAATGTTAGATTTACATATTTGTTGTACGTATCAAGATGGTCATGTTGTTTGGGTTACTTTAATCTTCTGACTTATGGCTGATGCAAATGGATGGTTCAACACAAAATGTAATCAGAGACTTGCTACACCTTGTGTTGTTGTGTAGTTAAACACACTGTGAAATCATGATGTAAAGTCAATGGTATAAATATCATTTGCACTCATAACATTTATTTGCACAACAAGAAATAGAATAGTAATGGTTGATTGTCAGCCGCCATTAAATTTTCCATCTGCCATAGATTTCCCATTCCTAGTTGCTTTCGTGAGAACTGTAAGAAAAACCAACATTACTAGATATGTTTAAAACTTCCCTATTAGGTGGCTTGTAGACATGAGTAAGAGTTAATCTTTAATACTGAATATCTCAAAAGTAAAGATTTCTGCATTTCCCATCATTCTTATTTTACCTGCACTAGAAAGTCATTCATGTATCAAATTTGAAGCAAAAAGTCAGCTATTTTTTAAATCATGATGTTTAAAATGCTGAAAGAAATAGTAGGTGCTCTACTAACTTTTAAAACAGATTTTCATTACTGCATTGTTATTATTGTTGTTTTCTTCTTTCAAATTCCTTTCCTTCGTAACCTCAGGCATATTGTTGCTTGTGTTGTCCTTTCTGCTTCTTATGTATCCAATGTATCTTTTCTGTATCCAGTGATACAGTTCCGTAATAATCATGTCCAAATCATTTCAATTCTTCTTGCACTTCATTCACTATATCCAAAGGTAAGATTTTTTGGTGATAATTACTTGAAAATGTTGTATTAATAATTTAAGTTAGTTGTGTTTTGTGTTGAATACTATAGTAAAAATTTGCATTAATTTCGCACAAATTTTTGGGTGGAAAAGTTAATACACATGGACATTACTGAAATTAAAATTAACAGGTAAGTAGTGTTACTGTAACATCATTGTTCAAAATTTCTCCAAATTAAAACATTTATTTTATTATTATGACATGAATCACTACATGCATATATCATGCATCAGACATCAGGGCCATTACCCATCAATCAGCATCACAAATACCAAATTGTGACAGTTTCATTTTTCACAGTTGTCCTCTCTGTTACAACCAAGTTATATATGACTGTCAGCATTTGATACTGGTAACCAAAGACATTGAAGGTTTTCACAGAAAAGGTGGTAACAATCACCTTTTGTTTTGAGTGCTAAGAGTGCTGTTACTGTATCAAATTTCTTACTATGGCCTAACTGTTCAACAATGGCACAAAGTTCTTTGTAACAAAGATGCAAATCAAAATCACTAGCACTAATTTTAAATGCATTTAGTTTGTTGAATGCTGCCATTACATTATTGTGATCACCCATATTTGATTTAGTAATTAATCTAACAGGCTCTAAAGCTTTTTTTGTTACTATATCCTCAGTTTCTTTTGTCATAATGGATTCCAATTTAGACAAAGTCATGTGGCAGCAAACTTTTAAATTATCTTCCATTTTATTCCTAACATTGGGTTCCATGCTTTCTGCAAAGTGCTTAATTTGTCCTCAAACTGACCACTCTAATATTTCGCATTTTGCTCTCAATGAGTTAGTTTGGGAAAAAACAAGGTGAGCTACAGGTTTTTCTTTACATTGAAATTCTAATATTGGGTCTGTTATTAACCTGCAATTTTTAGAAACAAATGTTGCTTGTAACTTTACAATTTCACAGCAACTGACATTGTTAAAATAATCATTAAACAAATTTTGTGCAGTAACTGAAAGTTTTTCTTTCTTGGAAAAAAAATATCAACAATTGCATCAAAATAGCAAGCAAGATAAATGACTGAATGAAACCAGCTAGTTCATTGCGTCAATGGAAACAATTTTGTTTCTAAATATGGTTGGTTTTCAGTGAGATATTGTTTGTATTCATTTTTTAATTTCCGTGCATTTCAGAAAACATTCTTACACCCTGACACAACACTGTTTAATTCCTTCAAGTTTTTCTGCTGTATTTTACCCAACAAATTGAATTTATGGGACCAGCATGTGAATCCATATAAATGTTCCCCAATTACTACTTTAAGCGATTTTACATATTTAAGCATATAAGGGGCACTGTTAGTACAAATGGCTTTAACATTACTGAAATCAATATTGATGCCATTTAGAGTCTGCAAAACTGCATGATATGTTGTCGTTGCGTTTGCTGCTTCTAATAAAGTGCACGAGCCTAGATATAGCTGCTGGCAAGTGTCACCATCCAAAGTTCCCAAGATGACTGCAGAAGCACAGTTACCATTGCGATCTGTTGTTTTGTCATAAGATACGCAATTGGTTTGTCCACAAGAGAGTCCTTAATTTTTAGCTTGACTTCTTCTGCACTTTTTGGTATATATTACCCCTTTAACCAGCCAGCTGAAAGTAAATCCCCAGAGCGTGAAGTGTATTTTTTCATCCATGACCTCACAGCAGGGTTGTCTACTTTCTGAAGTGGAGTATTAGCCTAAAAATAAATTGATTTCTATTAGATAATATATGATACATGTATATGTTACATGGTTGTTATGTGTTAAGATCAATATAATATAATTATATAATTTTATTAAAATATTGTACAAAATGTATTATATTTTTAATTATTAATTTTGATAAGCCAGACAAAGAAGTTAAGCAACTTCGTAAAAATAATTAATGAATCCTAAAATTAGATGGCGTTCCTTTACCAAACATTAACATCGCACAAGTGTTAAAAAGGACATATTAAAAAGTGTATGCATGAAGTAAAGCTAATAGTTAATAGATAATGTTATTTCATGAAATTATAATAGGACAGGCTTATCTTCATGAACATTTCCATTGTGTCCATAATAAACTCCACTTTGTCACTTTGTACTTTTTTTTTGGATGTGTAACGAATCATTGATACTGAGTTGCCTCTTAGGTGCACTACTTGTTTTAGCAGCATTGTCTGCTCATTTTACATGGCCCTTGGTTTTTATATGTTTCTTGCATGCATCATGATGCTTCCACTCAGTTCTCGTGTTGTAGAATTTACACATCACAACACCACTAACACTTTGTAAAATCCATGTTCTCAATGTTGTTCCACATGACACTTGAGAAGTCACACTTATTTCACTGTTTCATCCCATTTTTAATCTTTAGTACGCAATGCCAGAATCTATCCAGTTACCAGTCTGAAAACAAACATTTCTAAATGTCACAGCAACAAGCCGCTTTAATGTGACCTTGTGAGACAACCTTTTATTGTAACCTCACCAATTGCATTGTCAGGCAGCTTTTTTTGTCTGTGCTAATAATATTCATTTTGTAGTATTGCTACAAGTTGATCCCAAAAGAAGTGGGGTTATTGAACTCATAAGAATTAGATGTGAATTCTTTCATTGTTATTAAAATCAAACCTTAAACACCATTTCCAAGATATCTTTTGTTACTGGTATGGATTTTTAAATGTTTAAAACTCTTTTCAGTTCGTAAGTTGCTATTAGTTTTTTTCATGTGGTAATGCCCTCCTAGGCATTTGCTGGAAATTCAAGATATGCATTCTAGTAAGAACAAATTAGAAACTAAAAGCTTCACTTATCTTAGTAATATTGAAGTTTTTAGTTTCTAATTTGTTCTTACTTTAGAATCTTGTTGCTTCATTGTTAATAGCTTCAATTTCCTTAATTAAATTAAATCAAGATATGCATTTTATTTGTTATGCAGATATCGTAAATCTCTGGTATTTTGATCAAAATTCTAGAGCTTGAGATGTCGAATCGGAACTGCAAAACTCAATGCCACATCTGGGATCTGAACCACAGACTCTCTGCTTACCAGGCGGGTGCTCTAACCATTAAAACAGAACTGAAAAACTCAATGCCACAGTTGGGATTTGAACCACAGCCCTTCTCACCAAAGCGGCCTGGATTCGATCCCAGGCAATCACATGTCGGATTTGTGGTGGGTACAGCGGCAAGTTTCCTCTGTGTTCTCCAGTTTCCCCCACCATCTCATTCCACCGGTGCTCCATCTTCATTCCATGTATCATCAGTGTCACTGCCTGCAGTGTCATATGTAGTAAAAGCGGGTGTTAAACACTACAAAAAAAAAAAAAGAACAAGAAGAAGAACCACCATAGCCCAACAATATTTATTTAAGCTGTTAGCTTATATAAATGATAGTTGTAGAGCTATTTTTGAGGAAATAAAAAAAATTTTCCATGTAAAGATTAATTTGGATTGGGATTTTCTTAAAAATCTCACAAATGCTAAGTTGGTATTTTTCTGATATTTTATTTTTTACAAGTACACACAAGACCTTTTTCTAAAATGTTTATTTTCGATTTAAGGGACTAAACACGAGTATTTCCAACAAAGTTTTGGTACAAAATTTATTGGAAGAACGCAATACTTTCTTTATTTGCTATAGGTACAGTAAAGACAGTAGATGTGTTGTACTCATATCACTTTCTCCTCTTATATAAATTATTCTTACAAACTCTTATTCCTCTATCTACTTCATGATAATCAAGATAAAGATTTGTAGAAATGATCTTATCATTAATTTTCTTGTAGGTGTAAGGGGAATATGGGAATACAGTAGACTTTAAGTGATTGTCAAATCTTTTAAGGGCACAGAGGGTCGCTACGTGATGGCTTTGAAATTCCCTTCTCTTTGCATATCCAGGTCATAAAAAACAAATAATGACTTCTAATTGTACAAAAGTGTAACTATTGGAAAATTTAAACAAATAGCAAGAAATATCTTGTTCACTGCACAAAAAATGTGTTTGGCATAAATTGTGTATTTTAACGAGATTTTTTGTGTAGTAAGATTTTGTTTATCTCTTGCAATTTACCAGTTTTGTAAAAGTCATCCAGAACGAAGAGGAGTTCTGAGGACATTCACAGAGAATTCAATATATACATTTCATTTGACATGAAAACACCTTAAACATATTGTATTTTGATCAAAGCCATTTTTAATAATATAATTTTTGAAAAATGTTCCATGCAAAGGGTAGTCTGGGGTGGGGAGAGTTTGTTGAAAATCTTTGTGTTGTACCGTTGGAAGATGTGGAGTTTAAATACCAAATTTGGTTTGAGAATTTAATGCCATTCTGGCAGTTTGTCACAATAGCTCACTGGTTAGAGCAGCCACCCGGTAAGCGGAAGGTCTGTGGTTCAAATCCCAGTTGTGGCATTGAATTTTTAAGTTCCAGTTCTGCCTCTCAAACTTTGCCCACACACGGCTTGTGTGTTTAAAAACACCAACAGTAAGTTTGTTGGCATAAATAAATAATAATTACCAAATTTAGTGTTTAAGTTTTAAAGTGAAGCATTTCTAGCAGAACAGGAGCATGCAATAAAGTCTACTTTCTCCGTGATCAGCTGTACTGGATATGGCAAAATAGAACTATTAGCTTAGAAACTGGTCTTTAGATGCAATTCAAGCAGAAATGAACAACATGTAAATTCTAAAACTTCTTTATGGTTTTTGTGTTCACAGTCGATCTGTAAGCCAGCGCCATTTAGCGATGAACCAGAAGCGGTTCAAGAACGGGACCGCTGTGATTACACATCTCGCATTACATATAAAATGGCTAAATCTGGAAGAGGTAGGTATTATAGGAATGTAATTTCAGGCATTTACACAATAATTTTGGGTGGTGGAGAAAAAAGTACTACATATTAAAAAATGGAGTCACTCTAAACCTCTTTCTATCTTAGAATGGCAGAACATAATAAATGATAACTTTACATCTTTAAAAATTTGTGTTTTACAGCACCTCGACCAATAAGGGTTTATGCTGATGGAATATACGATCTTTTCCATCAGGGACATGCCCGGCAATTAATGCAAGCTAAAAGCTTGTTTCCAAATGTTTACCTTATTGTTGGAGGTGAGTAGTGACTGTATGTAAGTAGTTACATTTGCTCTACACTTATGTGTCGTAGGATAAGGAAATCACCCTGCAATGCCTATATCTGTTATTTTTGCATCAATATGGCCATGTGACCAAATCTCCGTACCTTTACATTGCTACAACGGTTGGCACTTTGGTTGGTTGGTATCTAACATTGGGCAGTTGGCAATGAAGCCATTTACTCTCATACAAATGGCTTCATTGCATTTTGATGAGAGATTGCTGCAATTGTAGACTTTCTTAATGCAGAAAAATGTATTCTTTCTGTTTTTTCATTCATCTGAATATAATTTTAAGTTTTTACTTTCTCTAGCAAGTGCTTAGTAGGTAAAGGAAATATTGTATTCCAACCAAAAGTTCAGTATCAAGATTTCACTAGAAATAAACGTTTTGAGGCTCCCTGAATCCAAAAAGAAGCCTTTTTAGAAAAAAAGTTTGCGAGTGTGCATGTATATGTGAACACGTAACTAAAAGGTGAATTTTGATGTGGAACAAGGTTAGTGAAAAAAAATTCCCTCACCCCAAACTACTCTTTGCATTGAAAATGTTTTAAAATATTTTGATTTTCTCAAAAATGGCTTATGATTAATTAATTTAATAAATTATATTGGGTAGAAAAAGTCATGTCAGTATAATACATCAGATTTTTTTTACATGTTCACCAGGTTATGTCTTTATTTATATGACTTTTATCAGTTTTAAAATTAAAGCTATTTGCAAGTTGTAAAGAGGTCAAGAATATATGGAGTGTTTGTTATCTATACCTCAGAAATTATGTGATTCTTTCATGTACTGTTTTGAATATGAGATTAACATTAATATGTATACTTTATGTGCAGCATTACTGTGATCATGTTATTTTACACACCTGATATTTCCAATATCATGTATTTGATCAAAGGATGAATAAATGATTGATTGAAAAAAAAATGTGCTGCAAGCTTAGGGTTCCTGTGTAGTCTGCATGCTTCTCAGGGTTCTGATATTTCTGTACGATTGTGTCATCTTAGCATATTAATATAGATAAAGACTGATTTTTAGCTTTCAGAAGCATCATGTAGTAGTAGTTTTCTTGATAATTCATGCCAGGGTACAACTGAGTAAGCAGTTTGTTTGTCACTTTACTACATTTTCACATTAGGTATAACAAATACAATAAATGTTTGTAATGAAATTTCACATATCTTATGTTATAATTGTAAATTCTTTGCAGAACTAGTTTCACAATATAATTATGAATATCATTTATTGCATCATCAGCTAATCTTTTACTGTTAGACAATAGATTGCTCATCACTGCATGGATTACTACTGGAAGTAAAACAAATTTATTGACAGAATTCATTGGCAGTGTTTCAAAATTCATTATGCAACTTTTATTCTTTAAATTGCATATTTTTTCACTACCATTAAATCTATGAGTCCATTTAAATGCTTCAATAATTTAACATCTGGATTTATTTCATAATTAAAATTCCAGAAATGATCTTCCATGGGTGATTTATCAATCTGTTTGTATTTAATATTTCTAAAATGTTCTTTTATTCTGGTTTCCAAATGAGTTAGGTCTTACCGATGTAAATCTCATCACAATCCAAACAACTAAAGTAATTAATTTAAGAATTTTTATTATCTGGCACTTTGTTTTTTAGAAATATGTAGAAATCCCAGTTGTGGCATTGAATTTTTAAGTTCCAGTTCTACCTCTCAAACTTTGCCCACACACGGCTTGTGTGTTTAAAAACACCAACAGTAGGTTTGTTGGCATAAATAAATAATAATTACCATCTGAAGGTTATTTAATCCTGGGATACAAAGTACTTAAAATAGTAAGTCACTATTGGGGTAATTTGTCTCTGATGTGAGACTGCCTTTGTGGTTTACCAGGAGAAATACGAACTGGTTTGAGAATTTAATGCCATTCTGGCAGTTTGTCACAATAGCTCAGTGGTTAGAGCAGCCGCCCGGTAAGTGGAAGGTCTGTGGTTCAAATCCCAGTTGTGGCAATGAATTTTTAAGTTCCAGTTCTACCTCTGTGTGCTAGATATTTATTTTGTATCTGATAAATGTTCTAATTAATATAATATTGAACAGAATTCAATTTGATAAAATTCGTTTTTTTGATCTTTATTCTATCTTTAAAGTTACATTTATTGTGAATTTTTTTCTGAAAGCTAACATTTCAAGACAATGTAGTGTGGCATTTTTCACCCCAGTAGCCTACTTGGACTTGGCATTTTAACGTCAGGCAGACACCATCGACCTGATCGATGTGTAGCGGCAAAAGGGTTAAAAAGGCATAAATTGCTGTAGAATGACTGCTAACAATAGTGAAACAAATTGAACTGCCACTATCACATACTGTCCACAGGTCAGAAGAATACATGTTCGTTATGTTGAATACATTATCATTATTTTCTGCATGGTAATCACAACGTTGTGACTTCCTCACATCACTATGCTACAGTACCTGTTTCTGAATCTGAACAGATCACACCCACAATTAATTTGGGTTAATGGGGTTCTACTGTACAATATTATATTGGTCTCACAGAACAAATACAGCATGTTTTAAACAAGCCATTTAAAAATTCAGTCATGTGTATAGTCACATCCAGTATACACCACATTCCTTCATTCCTTACTATATAATGGAGCATTGTATTCCATTTAAACAAAATAAATATGTGAGGTTTGTGTCAAGTTAATGAGATCATCCTCTTTCTTGCTTCCCAATATTTTGACATAAGAGTTTCAAAAGCTATAAGGGATTCACAATTTTTTAAATGTTCCATGTCCATTTCTTCTTTTCTGGAACACAATAAAAAATTTGGAGATGCCACTATTCCAATACTTAAAAGATGTTTATTGAAACAATCATGTAATAAATAAGTAAATGATAATAATAGTAATTCAAAGAAATGTTAGATATAAATACATTGATAAATGAGAAGTTTCGTACCATTTTTGGATTAGTAACCATAATACAAAGAGGATATGACACTGCTCAAACCTGTCTTAGTTTCTTGAACTAGCCACTTAGGGAAAAAACCTCACTTTTTAAAAATTGTGACCAATTAAATTTTGAGATCCCTCCAGTTGATGAATTAGTGAATTTGTGCCTATTGATCACCAGAAACACTAAAATAACAATCACCCATAAGAAGAATGCTAGGTTCAGTCAACCCTGAGTCGAGGGTGGTGGTGAACCCTAGCAAAAACATTCTGAATTTTGATCAAAGCAAATGGTGTTGTAAGTGTTTGTATTTGACTCACTTTCATCTTAATATTACAAATTCATTGAAAAGGAAGAGGACTTCATGTGCTATTGGTAGAAAATTCAAGGCATGTTTTATTTATCATAATATCTTAAATTGACCTAAACCTGCTTCAGTATTTTGAAAAATGAATAACACACTCATCCCTCATGTGCTCATTCGCTTGTATTTTATAAATGCCTTTTTGGATTCCAGGAGCTTCAAAACATGTATCTGGCATAATCAATTGTTTGGACAAATCTAATACTGTCTTTACTGCTTGGAGAATGTAAAATAAAATGTATTAATTTATATGCTCATTCTTTAATGTTTGGTTGGTCAATTTAAATTTACTACAGTACAGCCATGGAAAAAATCTGATGTGTTGCACTCACATGACTTTCTCTACTCTTATACTAACCCTTCTTAAAAACTCTTATTCCTATATCTTCTTCGTGTTAAGATAAACATTTGTACAAATTATCTTATTGCTTATTTCCTTGTAGGTGCAAGGGGAATATTAGAATACAGTAGGCTTTGAGCGATAGTCAAATCTTTTAAAGCTTTGAGATCCGAGTCTCTTTGCACGCTTAACATATAACAAAATGAAGAATGTTCCATTTCATGAAAGTTTTAAGTTTTCCAAAACTGACACAAATAACAAGGAATGTCTCTGAAATGGTCCACCCTACAAAAAAATTTATTTGTACGTAAATTGTGTGTTTTAGCGAGATCTACATTTTTATATAGTCAGATTTGGTCTATCTCTTATGGTTTACAAGTTACTAAAAAGTGATCCAGAGTAAACAGGACTACATTGGCAATAGCCAGAAAATTCAAAACATACATTTCATTTGCCATAAAAATATCTCAAACATATGTCACTCTAATCAAAATCGTTAGAGCCATTTTCAAGAAAATCAAAATTTTTGAAAAATGTTTCATGTAAAGGGTAGTTTAGGGTGCGGCTAATTTCTTCAAAATCTTTGTGTTGCATCCTTGAAAGACATTAAACTTAAATACCAACTTTGGTTTTTAACTGACTTTTCGTTTTTGAGTTACGCTGTCTACAGACAGACACACACGCATACACTCATAAATGCACCTTTTTCTAAAAATGGTTTTTTTTTTTTTTGGATTTAGGGGGTCTCAAAACATATATTTCTGGTGAAATCTCAACATCAAATTTTTAGGTGGAATACAATGTTACTTGCCAGTTGAGAAAGTAAAAATGAGTGAATGCATTAGGAGAGCAGAATATTTCTAAGTCTCATGTCATGTTGCAGCATTGTTTACACAAATTATTTCCAACATGCAGCTGAGTTTAATAGTCTCTGTTCCATGTGTTATCATCTGTTGGACACACAAATAGGCTGTCTTGAATCATCACTAGCATTTGTATTTGCGAGTATGTATACAAATGTGAGTTGTGGTTGTAAACACAGCCTGTTTGTGTCCAACAGATGATAACATGAACACCAACTATGAATAAACTCAGCTGCATGTTGGAAATATTGACTTGTGTAAATCACACTGCAATACAGTGTGGATTTAGAAATATTGTGCCCTCCTAATGTGCTCAAATCATTTTTTCCATGGCTGTACAAATGATCTTAAAATATACAACATATTTCAAGCATTTTTGTGATGCTAACCATCTCCAAAATATATGCATTTGTTTGCTTGAATTTTTTTTTTTTTTTTTTTTTTTTGTATTTCAAATAGTGTGCCTTGAACTGTTAAGTGTATATTCTTTCTTTTTTTTTTTTCTCATGAGGTCATGGAAAATACAATTTCTAGGATATTAAAAACAGCTAACTTTTATATAGTTTAGTAGTCTTAGGAGCCTTCAATATGTATATTATTGTAGCTTTATTTAGTTGGAACCAGTTTTTGGTTCATGATTACCTGGGACCATATGGAATAATTACCTTTAATATAAATAATTTATACAACATGTAACACAGTTGATTAAAGAAAAGGCTACATGACTAATGAAATTCAAATATTTGGAATTGTCTAATTTTGTTAGTAAGATATTTTTCTTCCATTTCTGAGCTTCTCATCCAGCTATATATCACTGTTGGAAAAATGTCATTCTCCATGGTCTATGGTGTAACATGCTAGCCTCTGATTCCTAAGGTCACAGGTTCAGACACAGTGGAGGGTAATGGATTTTTTCGGGCATAAAAATCCGTAGCATGGCTTCCTTCAGAAGGGAAGTAATGCCGGTGGTCCTCTGTCTAAGATTTGTGGCATATAAAAGAATGTCAAGCCTGATAAAGAAGCCTCTGAGCAAATTAAATGGTCTTTCATGTCCAGTATAGAACAAACACTGAGAAGATAAAAAGCATCCTATAAAACTTAAATTTTATTGAAGAAACAATACAATGGAACTAATATGTTAATGATTTTTAGACTTTAGTTACATTGGTTATACATCTATAATTACAAGCACAATGTACAATAATAAACGTAACAAATGTTTCTGTTTAAAAATATAATACTTATACCATTTACAGTAATAAGATGTAACCCATGACCCATTTAGCTGCATTAATAACAGCAGAAACTGATGTAGCAAAATTTACAACTGTCACCCCCTGCCAAAAGGAAAAAAATGCAATTAAATACCATGCAAATAGCTAATTTAAATACATAAAAAATGGGGAAAATGAAAAATAGTCCCTTTATATTGTATTTTAAAATTAACTCATACATTTTGAAAGCTAAAATGTGACTTCTGTATAGCATTTATTTGTTTCCTTCTTCTACATAATTAAAATTTGTCCCCTTTGTGATACTATATTGACTCTGATAACCTTCCTTTGTGCAGTCATGTTAAATATCTCATTTCAGTTTGTAGTGATGACCTAACTCATAGCAAAAAGGGCAGGACGGTAATGACTGATATGGAACGATATGAGGCAGTTAGGCATTGCCGATATGTAGATGAAGTAGTGAGGGATGCGCCATGGGAGCTTGATGAAGAGTTTGTTACACTGCATAAGGTAAGGCATCACTTTAGTTGCAAGATTGAATTGAATAATATGCAGTATAGCCTGTTTAAATTATGTTTAATATCCATTCTTATAGCACACAGACTGAATACAGATGATGCATGAAATAAAATTTGAATTAGGAAAGGTAGTTTAGGAAGGAAATGTTCCAGGCCAAAGTTTAGGGTATTTACCAGCATCCAATTATAAAGACTAGGAAAACCTAGAAAGAAGTTGAATTGTTCAGCTACTATTGGCAACCTTAAAGACCTTGGCCATCTGTTTTGCTAGTTCTCTTATGATGAATCTCTACAGTGACATTTATGTCCAGTCAGCAAAGCTTACATGTGTGTTGAAGCAGTGTTACTCCAGTTGCTTTGTTTTCCATTTGTAACCTATAAAAGCTCCAATATTTAATTTAAATTCTTTTTGAGACATGTCCAGACACTGCAGTGAGTTTTTTAAATGTAGAAATATCAAAGAAAGAAAATGGTTTTTTACTTAAGAAAAGTAATGTGTGATGAGATTATAGAAGTTACTAAAAAATATTAAAGAACTCAAAAAGTAGAGATATTTATGACATTTCTAACAATCTTATTAAAGCAGTAATATACCATATTCTAGCACCTTTGACCTTTTGTATAAATAAATGTTTCAGAGAAGGAATTTTTCCACAAGTGCTACAATTTGCCAAAGTAATAGCAATATGTAAAGAAGGTGACCAAGAAAGTGTGGCTAGCCTTAGACCTATTTCAATAATTCCTACTATGGCAAAAATTATGGGATGTCTATTAAAAAATAAACTGCAAGATTTTTTAAAAGCGAAACTTATTCTTTAGTAGTCAGTTTGGATATGGTATAGAAAAATCAACAATATAAGCAGTTGATGCATTTATAGAAAAAATTTGCCATGTTTTTGAAGAAGGTGGTTTGGCTCAAGGCACACTTTGTGACCTAAGTAAAGTGTCTGATTGTGTACATGGAATTCTTTATAAAATACGTGACTTATAAAGATGAAATTAAGTGGTTTTTAAATTAAAGTAATTACCAAAGATTATAAAAAAATGAGTTAAAACTTATAAGAATTGTAGATTTAATGTATTCAATGGATTTTTAACCCTTTCAGTGAATGATACAGATTTAATCAGAATATATGGGGAGTATATCCCGATCATTGCACAAATTATATGAGACCTTGTGATGAATTTTGCAATCACAGCTGCTCTGTAGCTTGCAATGGGGCCCAGAATTGATATGAATTGGCCTGTAATGCCAGATATTATTTTATGATCCTAATTCATTTACATAAAAGAATTTTAAGTTGAATTTATATAAGCTATTCAGATAGCTTTGAGAATAAGTTGGATACAACTTGAAACTAATCAGCACTGCAACAACTTGCGATATTAATAAGATAAGTTGAGCTTTTAGTTTCTAATTTGTCCTTATTTTGGATTATATAAGAATCATTTGAATTATGAAAAAATTACAAAAGACATTGTTGTGTTTCACTTAGTTGATTAATTACAATCCAAAATGCATAAATATAGATGGATGAAAAATTGTAATTAAAAATTTTTGTTCCATCTGTAGTATGGAATCACCCAAAAAATTTGTTCCTTGCTGTGTGCTAGTTTTCCTTCTCTTTTAACCATTCTTGAAGACAAGTTGAAAGAAGTGGGTGGAAAATCGAATGTTTCCAAAGTCTAGTATTTTCTATGCATGTTTCTCTCTTGCTAGGAAGATTGCTTGTTTGGAAGCTCATTTTAGCCATTGGTAATTGTAATCCTTTTTTATCTACAATTTGTTGCAGATTGATTTTGTAGCTCATGATGTAATACCATATATATCAGATGAAGGAAGGGATGTCTATGCCTGGTTGAAAGCAAAAGGAATGTTTGTGGCAACAGAACGTACGGAAGGAGTATCAACTTCTGATATTGTAGCTAGAATTGTACGTGACTATGACATATATGTTCGTCGTAATCTTGCTCGAGGATATAGTGCCAAGGATCTGAATGTTTCATTCCTGAACGTAAGTAGTAAAACTGCTTAAATGAGAAATAACTTAAAGGCTTTAAACTATTGCAGTATTTGGTCAAAATAATCACAATTATTTATTTATTTTATGCTACCTCTATTTGTCCATTGCTATAAAGATCTTCCTACACAAGGTGGGTGGGAAGTAACTAGGTATTGAAATTGAAGTAGAACTTTTATGTTTGTAGTGTTCTTTATTTAAAATTAATACAGTACGTACACTATTATATGGAAATACAATTACATACCTTAAAATTTGATGTAAGCACATGTGGTATCGACCAATATCCTCAAAAACCTGGAATGAAATCCATACTTTTCTGGAGGGGTTGTGTGAATGTTGGTAAGAACTTCCTGAATCGTGCTCCCAATTCATCCTAGGTTTCATCTGTACACATCCTTTTGTACCTAACCCCATAAGAAAAAGTCACAGGGTGAGCAATCAAATTCCATACCTCATAGTGTGAGGCAATCTCTGCTAATTCTTTTACTGTAAGGTGTTCGGCTATCTTTCTTATTGTTCTGTGATCAACATATATATACAGAATACTACTGCACACAAAAAATAACAACCACTCAGCAACGTAGGTTTGACATTCATTCATATAACACTAGAAAAATACAATGATCAATGTACCCTATTATAGACTGTCTAAATCTGGCAACAGCTATGAAATACTAGGAATAAAACTGTACATTCAGTTATCATCAAGAATAACATAACTACCAATAACAACATTCAAAAGTAAATTGTATGATTGACTTGAGGCAACACCTTTCTGTTCTTTGCAAGAATACTTTGAGTGTAAAAATATTATATAGTTGAGAGGTAGAACTGGAACTTAAAAATTCAATGCCACAATTGGGATTTGAACCACAGACCTTCCGCTTACCAGACGGCTGCTCTAACCATTGAGCTATTATGACAAACTGCGAGAATGGCATTAAATTCTCAAACCAGTTCGTATTTCTCCTGGTAAACCTCTCAAACTTTGCCCACACACGGCTTGTGTGTTTAAAAACACCAACAGTAAGTTTGTTGGCATAAATAAATGATTATATAGTTGTTTCTGTTATATGTAATTGATCTGATGTGATGTTTGTAAAATACATATTATATAATGGTTTTGTTATATGTAATAAGATGTTTCTTGTGACGTCTATTGCTGTATACAGCTCAATGACAAATAAATCAACAACAGTAAGACATTCCATCAATATTAAAAACTTAATAGCCATTTAATAATGCCTAGTTACTTCCCGCCCACCCTGTAAATTCTGTTTTGTACTTAAGATCCTGATCTATTGATGAGATTTCTGTCATTCCCAAGTAACCTAAAGCATTTGTAGAAATTATTCATTTTCCACTAATTGTATGTGGGTTATTACTAGAAATAAGAGCATCGCTGGGAGAAGTGTGTAGAGTTACAAGGAGACTATATTGAAAAATAAAAAATAAAAAATTCTGAAAAAATGTCTTGTATCTTTATTAGGTCGGAAACTTTTCAGACCACCCTGGTATTAGTTGGAGTCAAAAAGGATATTAAATTCTCCTTTCAGATTGTCAAAGAAATGGATAACACAGATAAAGCTGAATTCACAAAGCTAACAAAACAGCTACATGTCCACAGTATTTAAATCCTCCCAGGAATGAACCAGATCTCTCACTTCTTGACCAATTAAATAGAACAATCGTAATTGGGGATTTCAATGCCCATTATAAAAGATGGGGTTATGAAAAACTGGATTCTACAGGGAAGATAGTGGAAGAATTTTTGTATACCACAACCTTTGAACTGATTTATAATGAAGATCCCACAACCTTCATACATTACTCTGGAGCAGGCAGTAACCCAGACCTGTTGTTAGCTACAACAGATATTGTTTCAAAAATTAAAAAGCAAGTTATAGAAGACTGAAGTTCTGGTCACAGAGCAGTAATTTCTGATATAAAACTAGATAATACAAATAACAGTCAACATCACATGAATCTGTATTGGAACTTCAAAAAAGCAGGTGGAACAAATATAAAACTGAACTGGAACATAAATTTAAAGAACAAACATACTCACAGATGCATGACCAACCAGATCATATGGACAAAAATTTGTGTAAAGTCATCCTAGAAACTGCAAAAAAACATATTCCTCATGGAAGAATTAAAAATTTCAAACTTTTGGAACCCCCAGTTAGAAGAACTGAAAAAGTAAAGGGATATAGCTAGAAATATAGCTGAACAAACAAAAAACATATCAGATACACAAATAAGGCAAAAGAAATGTGCCTCACTAAAAAATGAAGTTAATACAGCTAAAAAGAATCACTTTAATAATTTCTTAGAAAAAATGGATTATAGGACAGATGGTAACAAAGCCCATAAATTCATAAAAAATGTCAAGGATAGGAAAGAAAACAACAGCACACCTATCATATACAGCAATAAAATATTAACAAATGATGCGGCCATAGACGGAACATTCAATAAATATTATGCTAATTCACATAAAGTAACAAGAAATAATAAAAAGGAACGTAAACAATTTAAGAAAGATTTGAAACAAGAAAGAGAATGTGATCCTAACACTCAATACAATATATTTTTTCAAAATTTTAATATGCAAAAACTGAACATTACAATTAATAATCTAAAAAACAAAAAGTCTCCTGGACCAGATCACATACATCCAGAGTTCATAAAAAACCTTGGAAAAACAGCAAAATAACAAGTACTAAAACTCTACAATCTATCCTGGAACACCACTGTACCTGCTGAATGGCAAAAAGCAATAATTGTCCCACTCTTGAAGAAAGATAAAGCAGCATCAGAAATAAAAAATTATAGACCAATAGCTCTTATTAGCATAATAGCGAAAGTGATGGAAAGAATGGTGTCAAACAGGTTAAATTGGTTTCTAGAATCACAAAATTTAATTTCCTCGTGTCAAGCTGGATTCAGAGAGTTCCACCCTACAAATAAACAAGTCTTACTTCTCAGTCAAGAAATCAAAGACTACTTCAATAGAAAAGAAGATAATGTATCAGTTTTTATTGATTTCCAAAGTGCATATGACTCTATATGCAGAACAAAACTACTAAAGAAAGTAAAAAAATAGGGATACAAGGTCCAGTGTTTTCATGGCTATGTCATTTCCTAACACAACGCTTTATTGCTACCAGATATGGAAGAAATATATCTAAATATAAACAAGTACACCGTGGCTTACCACAAGCCGCAGTGCTCAGCACTACACTTTTTAATATATTTATTAACGATCAGCCACAACAAATACAACAATCAGGTGTGAAGTGTGCACTATTTGCCGATGACTTAGTAATGTGAACTTCAAAACAAAAGACATCTGTAAAAGACATGAAAAGTTCTGTTCCCATCTTCACAACAATGCCTTGTGAGAACTCAAGATAAAGTGTGTGAATAGTATAATTATATAGGTTTGTGATTTTGTTGAAGTATTTGAGTCGACCTACAGACACAGTTCCGCTTAACTTACTTTCTGTTCAGATGCGTTTCAAAGACCACCATCTACATTATCAATGGTTTCTCAATTGGCGTTTGAAGAGGAGGAATCTTTTATGGTTGTGATTGTGTTGCTATTTGGATTCCTGGATTCAACTTCAGCATGTCGTCTGCTTGTGATATTTCAAAATTCATGGCTAGGTGAACATTCCTCTTTATGTATATTTTTTCTCAGATTATCAGTTCAGCTGTAGTTTTTACATGTTTTAATAACTTGAATTTATGGATAAATAGAGTTGGATATTGGAACAGTTACATCACTTTTTTGTGTCTTGGTTGGCTTCAAAGAGCTGTTGCTCCCATCATCAGAAGTGACTGGCTCCTAGTGCCATCTGGTGTGTGGCGGTCATTTCTGGTGACACGTAGCTGTGTGGTGATGACTTTCTATAGTGGATTTGGTGTCGGTTGTTCAAAATTCATCAAGCAGTATTTTTGTTGTAAGATTACAATCTTCTCCCAAGTATTCAAATCTCTTGTGCATTTAGTTGGTTTCAGGAGTGTTATGTTGATGTGGTGTTATGATTAATTGTCAAGAATGGTGTGAAACTGTTGATTTATCCATATTATCAAATACTATACAAATTTATAAGCTGCTATTTGTTTTTTCTCACGGCAATCCACATTTTCAAAGATTGACCTGTTGCAGGCATTGCCAAGCTTTTCATTTGGGGGGGGGGGGGGGGCACTTTAATCATTAAGCATGAATTGTGGGCAAAACAACCAAAGTGTTTGATATAGGAATGAAAATATGCATTTGAAAATAATAATGATGATGAGATATATGATATGATGATGGTGATGGTGATGATGACGACGACGATGATGATGATTATGATAGTAATAATGTAAAAACAGGAGTTTATGAAGATATAAAAGGAGAGTTAAATTAAAGTTATTGTTTTTACAGCAAGTTTATTAAAGAGAAGTATTTACTAAATGCTCTTTTACTTTACAGGAGAAAAAGTTTCGCCTTCAAAATAAGATGGATGAGCTCAAAGATAAAGGTAAACGTGTAATGGAGAATATAGGAGAGAAGAAAATAGACATGATACAGAAATGGGAAGAAAAATCTCGAGACTTCATTGATGCTTTTCTGCTTCTTTTTGGAAGGGAAGGCCGTTTGGTGAGTAGTAAAAAACGGCTACAATAATAATAATAATAATAATAATAATAATAATAATAATAATAATAATAATAATAATAATAATAATAATAATAATAATAATAATAATAATAATAATAATAATAATAATGATAGTGATAGTGATAGTAGTGATAGTGATAGTAGTGATAGTAGTGATAGTAGTGATAGTAGTGATAGTAGTGATAGTAGTGATAGTAGTGATTGTAGTGATAGTAGTGATAGTAGTGATAGTAATAATAGTAATAATAGTAATAATAATAGCGATAGCAATAGCAAGAAGAAGAAGAATAGTAATAATAGTAACAACGATAATAACAAGAAGAAAATGAAGAAGAACAAGAAGAAGAAATTAAGGAAAAATTGAGGCTATTAACAGTGAAGCAACAGTATCAAAATTAAGAACAAATTAGAAACTAAAAGCTCCAACTTGCAACTTGAAACTAGGCAGCAGAATACCACCTTGCCATATTAATAAGATAAGTCAAGCTTTTAGTTTCTAATTTGTTCTTAATTTAGATAATTAGAAATATTTGCAAATGTACAAAAGGGCAAAGTTACAGTTAGTTGCAATTAAACTTGAGCATTAATTAGATAACTTTTAATTTTAAACCTTGTTCCATAAGGATTAATACTATAAGCTTGTTCCAATGCTGGATATTTAAAAGATGAAAAGGAAAAAATTATATGGGGATTTGAATTTGAATTTATTGAATACTAAAGCACATATATCTTAGGCTGCCCATGAACTGTGGCCCAAGGCTCTCTATCATTGGACAACCCTGTAAAATTCCTTACATATTATTTTGACATGTGCTGTTGTTTATTCTTTAACTAATATTTATAACTTTCTTCAAATTTGTCTTTTGTTTTTACTTTTGTCGTTTGAATCACTTTTCTTACCAATTTCCCTTATACTTTCCATTTCCCTAAATTCTTTATTATTTTTAAATTACCCTTTTATTCTAAACTTATTTTTCCTCCTCCCCCCCCTTTTTTTTTTTTTTCTATTTTCTTAACCATTTGCTAATAATTTCCTTTCCTCACTTAACTTTCGCTTTTATAATTCCTAGTTGACTTTATTCCTAAACTTTTTATTCCACCTTCCTACCATCCCTGATTGTCATCAATTCAATCACTTGTTCTTTTTGTCACACAGAACGGGGTAGCACTTTCTTTTCACATCAGTAGTTTATTGCAAATTTAATGAAATTTTCTGCAATACTGATCTGCGGAAATAAATGATCGCAAATAACAGAAGGTTGATGACTTAAAAGTCAGTATGTTGCTAATCTTGTGTATCACTGTGATGGGATGCTTGGGTGGAATACTGTACTTCTTCTGCATACCATAGCGGAATGGTAGACAATAATATATAATGTTATTATAATGTAATAAAACCCTGCCTACACCTGACCCACCAACCAATGCCAGCTGATCACCACCTTAGCCAGCACAACAAGCCCTGTCCACCCCGACTATACAGGTGGAAGTGAAATAATACGCCAGACTTTAACAGCGAGTTTCTCGTATTGTGAATAACAAAAAACTCTTATACCAAAAGGGTGACAAGTTTGTACTTCTCTAGGAAAAAATACTTTTTGTTCTAAAATTGTTAAAAAACTGGAAAGACTATCAATATAATATAAATTGGTGCGACGAAAATGCAAGTAACGAGAAAAAGTGTTAATAAAGTGATATAGTGAAATAAATGTTGAGTGTTTGTTCATTCCATCTGGTACCACGACCTGGGGTATAAAAAAGAATCTCATAGCTCAGCACATTCCTTATTAATATTATAAAAACAGCACCAGAATCAACGGTTTTTGTGTAAATTAAGTTTTAAAAATCCACAATTTGTTGCTTTTTTTAACTCTGTTAGAACTGGCAACATCGCATCAGCTGTGTTTACTTTCTTCCGACATCAGTGTAGATCGTGCGAATGCTTACTTAACTGCATTCAATTATTTTTTGTTTAAGCAAATTGCGGTGGATAGTAAATTTACATTATAAATTATGCTTTACTAAAGATTTAGCAATTATTAGTACCACATGGTTAAATGCAACACAGAATAATGATGTTAATAATGTAAGAGATGTTTCACACGTGAGTGACATAACCTTTGAAATGCTGTAATAGTTTCAGTGCCACATACATCTGGCAGACGATATTAAAACTGTACCTGGGTTCACTTCAAGTGCCAATGTTGGAAGCAAACTAGCTTTACTATTTATTGTGGAAATGAATGTCCTGTTCGATTCCTGCTATTCAGTAAATAAACTTCGTAAGTATAAGTTGTGCTTGATTCATTAATAATGTTGATCTCGCATCATTGTTTCATTATGAACAATGCATGCACTTTCTATACAAGAAGGCTTATTAAGAACATGCAGGTTATGTACGGATTTGCGGGTAACTTTTACCAGTTTAACTACAGTGTATTGATGTTCTTAATGTTAGCGACAAACACTTGGGTATCATCAAGCAGGAGCAATGTTGGCATCAATATTGCTACCAACTGGGTGCATGCGCAGTAAGTAGATTTGGACATACCTCGTGTGCATTTCATTTGAAGTGAATTTATGTCTTTCCAGCCGTTTAGAATGTATTTAAAGTTAGTATTTATTTTTCTATCATTTGCAATTTTCTAAAGGATGTAATACTGCAATTGATGTCGAAAGTTAGGAAAATTGTTTGCGGGACGTGAAGTGAGGAACAGACCAACCATACTTAATTAAAACATGCGTTCATTAGCTTTTAATGGCGTAAGTCTCTCAAATAGTACAGGGAACAATTCTGACATTAAAACATACCAAATAAAATCTTGTAATTACGTGGAAATGTAGAATTCGAAGTCAGTTTGCGTACAATGCAGTGAACAATAACCTAATATTTTCGCTGAATTTTCTGGGTCTCTGCCCAGTAGCAAAACATCTGAATTCAATTCATGGCCAACGTTACTTAAAATGGTTTTTATGGAACGTCTGAATAGTTCGTTGTCCTACTGGTAGAAGTAAATTACGCAATCAAGTGGCATGACGTTGTCACATACTCTCAGCTTTAAATGCGGTTATCTAGTTAACGGTGCATTTAATTTAAAAAATGTATTAGAATTTTTTGTTCAGTTACATCCACTCTCTCACCCCCTTCAGTCTGGCAGATTACTTAACTTCCATTCTGTATAAGAGCGCCACAATTGTTGATTCCACATTTGAACTTTGACCAGCACAAACAACAGATCATCTTACCCTGAAGATGCCAAGTGTAGTACTTGGCGAAATGTCGGTTTCTTCAATGCCTTATAGACCACGACCTACAATCCCAGAAGAGATAAACTTAACTAATAGTCAGGACACCGGCCATGAAAGCCTAAGTTTATACAATCCATGAAAGTGTTTTTTCCAAATAGAATAGGCGGAAAGGTTCTTCTGTTCTGCAGAAGGAGAAAATATGACATTTTATATGTTGAAAACGTCTAATTGGTACATTCAGAAGCAACATACAAGGTGCATCCTTAAAGTAAGTATCCCACTCATCCCACAGGTAGCAAACGGTATATTAAGTAAAGCAACTATGTCTTTGTGATTGAGTATTGATGTGGCATGGCACATGTGCTAGCAGAATTTCTGGAGCTCCCACTGGAGCATCATTGCAGTGATTGAAGATGGAGATTATTTTTCCAACTCTCGCCAAGTATAAAGTGAAGTCTGTGATAAATTTTTGAATGTACAGAGTATAGCTCCATTCAGAATAAGTGGCATGGAATGCTTAGTGCTAGTATTGTTTTCCTGCACGATAATGCTCAGCTACACACACTTGAGGACTACAGATCACCTGCACCTTTATTCAGGACCTTGCTTCCAGTGATTTCCATCTTTTCCTGCACTCAAGAAATTCCTGTCCAGTCAGTGTCAGTATTTTCAGAATGTCAGAAAGACAGAGATGGCTGTCACAATGGTTCCAATCCTGGTGGCGGACTTCTATAATACAGAGATATAAAATTTGGTCTCACGGCATGACAAATGTTTGAATTTTGTTGGTGAATATGTTGAAAAATAGCTTGACAGTTTCTGTATCTGATCCAATGAATCTTTCCACTAAATGCTATTTTGTTTCTGTAAGCAGCCCCAGGGAAACATACTTTCTGGATGCGCCCCGTACAACAGCATTATAAGTTGTGTCACAAAGACCACTTCAAATTTACAGTAAACTATAAATTATTGACATTAGAAATCATAGAGGAATCTTTAAACATGAATTATACTTACGACTTAGTTCATTATCTAATTTTAGAATTAGAATGAAACAAACAATTGGAAAATTTGAACATATAGACAAATAAATGACCACAGCATTGGAGAGCAAAAACAAATTCTTGCCAGTTACATTGTTGCTTGGGAACTTGCAAAATTGCTAAAACTGTTTAAAGATGGGAAATTTGTTAAAGAAATACACAAGCAAAATTGCTGAATTAACATCCCCATAATAGTACAGAAATATAGAATGCCTTCACAAGCTATAGGAACAATAATAAAAGACATTTATAAATAAAAGACAGTTATTTTTGCAAATAAAAACTTTAAATCAAAAACCAGGTCTTGCATAATGGATGAAAATCTGGTAGCACAACTAAAGGTGGCTACTATGAAACAACTCCAGATCTCAAAAGTGGTTGATAAGCTTGAGACAAATATTGTTTTTCAGTTTATTACTTATTTTAAGTAAAATTTATTAACACATTGATAAGAACATGTTTCTTGAGATCCTGCAGCGTCATTGCTAACAGAAAATATGTTTCTATTAGCATCTACTGCTGCACCTTGAACGCACAAACCCCCCCCCCCCCTTTCCAGTAATACATCCCTCTGAGTTGTTTATGTATTTTTGTTTTGGTATTTGTTTATTTGCTTAAAGGAATACATACAGTATTGTAGAGTTTGGCCACCTAAGCTGTACAGCATATTGAACAACAGTAAAGCTGAAATTATTGAAAAATTACTCTATACCTCCACTCTGTCTGTCTATGTGTGTGTTATTTTGTCTTGTCCCTCATCTCTTCTTTTTCATTCTTTCATTGTTAAATTTGTAGGCTTAAGGCTGGTTCACAATCACCGACAATGGTAACAATACCTAGAACGAGAAACTTGAGTGGGAGTGTTTACGACCAACGGCAAGCTTTCCTGGACCCAGAGAATGCGAAAGAAAACTTGTCCAAGTTTTAAGTTGTTCATTGCCATTACCGGGCATGGCATATTAAATTTATGTTGTGCATATTAGACATTTTGCTGTAGAAATTAATCAAGGCAGCTGTGTCATGAAACAGCCACTAGAGTTCTCTCTAGTCACAAGCTAGAAAGAATATCATTGGTTAGTTAGAAACAAATGAATTCCCAATGTACAATATCCCCTTCATTTTCTCATATCTTGTTATCATTCCCGAGCTGTGTGTACCAAAATATTGAGTGCTGCTTTGCTTGTTGTCGGAATCATTATGGTTACCATTGTCTGGTGGTTGTGAATCAGCCTTTATTCTTCTAAAGTGTTCTGTACCACACTAAAACATTGAAAATTTATGAATTTTAATTATAACCAAGCACAAATTAACATTTACTCTGCTTTTTAGTCGCACATATGGAATGAAGGCAAAGGACGGCTTATGCAGGCATTATCTCCTCCAGCAAGTCCTAGACGAGATGGAAGTCCAACATCTTCTAACGGCAATGAACAGGATGAATCTGCTAGGTAGGTCCAAAACAGAACATGGCATATATAAATCTACACTTGCAACAATTGTAATAAATATCTGTAACATAATTGTTATATTTCTATTGCTTCACTATCAACAGCTTGAGTTTTTTATTTTAATTACTATACTCTCCCCATTTTAAAAAAGTTATTAACACTTATGACTACAGATCAACTGCAGAAGTCTGATGGCGCTCATTCCTTATGTACTGTTAGGATTGCTTGTTGCTTTGTGTATCATACGAAGGTAATATAAAATGCATTTTTATGTCACAAAGGTTTTGGAACTATGGAAAAACGTGTTAAAATCCCTATATCGATTATACATATTTATCTTGTATCACTCTGTAGGGACTGTTATCTTATTGAACTCATGTATACAAATATAGTACAGTACTGCCCTGCAATGACATGTGTACAGTTTTGCAATTTTTTCTTTAAAGATTAAACAAACCATTGCTGACTGCAAGTTCCAAGTATTACCTTATGTATGTTGGAGATTAGTCAGAAGTCCCAATGTGAAGGAACAGGAAGTTAGTTGGATTGCCTTTGAATATGCTTGAAAATGGTGAAATTAATTATTTTGGTAACAGTGAAACAAAAACGATTATAGTATTCAGGACAAAAGTTACCAAACAAGAGAGACTGATGAATCAAGCTCAGAAGATACATCAAAAGAAAAAATTATGAACATTATTCAGAAGAAGCTGCAGAGGTGCACATGGGGACAATCTTGCCAACTGTGGAAAGAAATCAAGGCAGAGAAATCCAGTACTACAGCCTCTGTGTGTATTGAACTACAATATAGTGAAGAAAGGTGTGGACCTAGCAATGAGATGTCTTCTTTCATTCGCTATTCTCAAGATGTTCGAAGTGATGCAGACAATTTATGTTTCAAATTATTTTAGTACAGGAACTGTTAATACTTGAATCATTTACACTATGCCTAATGAGAACAGATTATCAGTTTCAAAGTTCAGAAAAATCATTGTTTAAGAATGAGCTACAAACCAGCCCATTATGCCACAATGGGTCATGAGATGAGTTCAGATCTTCATTAACCAAAGGAAGAAGTAAGAAAGAAGAGAAGCAGTACAGAGAATGCTATAAAAAATAAAAACCTTTGAAAGCAAATAAAGGCATGAAGAAAATCACAAGTTTCTGTTGAGATTGTAAGATACAGCTTGTATTTTGTTTGCAATGTTTTAATGAGTTCCTTAACATGTAATAATAAAAAGAAAATGTGAGACTGTATTACTGACAATAAGTTTGAGCCCAAATTATTTTTTGTGTCAAGGAAAAAATTGTTGTTTGGATTTCTGACAATGAAGTCATTAATCCTTTTTTTCTCCAATATTTTTCACTGATGGATGAGGTGCTAGAGGTGGCTGGGCATATTTGAAGGTGGTCTTGGTCCATTTCCTCTTGCAGATCACATAGAGGACAGAATGGTGAAGAATATATCCCAATTCTGTTTAAATGTTTTGCCAGACAATCATGTCCTGTAATCAACCTGAAGATTGCAACTGCCATTTTTCGAGGATACTCAGGAATAAGGAAAAAATTAGATAGTACAAAGTTGATATTATTGCCTGGAATGTTTAAAAGGGAGTGAATTAAGAATATGAGTTTTAGTTTTCTTAATATATTTATAAGAGTATAATAAAAGTTCAAAGTGGTAACATTAATACAGGGTACTTCATTTAAAACCTAATCAGCGCACATCATTTTGCCTGTACATGATTGGGTGTACCACAACCGGCTTTGCTCCTACATAAATCCGTGTGTAAAGCATGTGTAATACTCTTACCTAATAGAGGATGTCATCCACCTTCAGCTAAACAAGCATTATATCGAGAGAACACATTCTGATTCACACAATCAAGTTGGGCCACTGCAATGTTTCCTGTTTCATTTCTAATTTTTTGTTTTAGTTCTTCCAATGTAAGAGAATTTGTCTCGTAAACTTTGTCTTTCAGGTTACCCCACAAGTAAAAGTCACACACAGTTAGATTGGGGGAGCGAGAGGGCCATACACCAGCACTAATTGCTATCTTCAAACACTTCCATAATTTTATTCATGGACTCCTCTGCTGTATGGGCAGTAGCAGAATCTTGTTGAAACCACCCAGATTATTTCTCTTTTTCTGTCAGTTCATGATAAAATGAGGTCAAAATGTTAATTTTGGTACCTCTCTACATTTACGTCTGCTTGTAGAGTATTGGATCAATTATGCATCTAGCACTAACTGCACACCAAACTCAACTGTCCAATCATAAGGATTTCTTGAATGTGATGTGGATTTTCAGAGGCCTAGTACCAATTAGCCATGCGCACAACAGTCAATAATGGGAGAATCCACCAAGGTCACGGTAGAGGCGAAATGCTGTGTGTGCTCCTTTAGGTTTTAAATGATGAACTCTGTATATTGCTAGAGCAATTAAAATCACTTATATAGTATTGAACTACAGAAACCAATACCACCTCTTGACAGATCTTCTATCTTTATTGTAGGTTACATTGAAATTATAAAAATGCAGTAATTCTATACGCCACTAGATGCATTGCTTGTGGTAAGACATAAAGGACTCCATGGACCACTTACACAATAAAATCATCACACATACTGTGATACCTATACAGTAAATGAGATATAAGAGCCACAACAATAGTCACAGTTAAACTGTTAATATGGTGTGAATATACATTATTTAAAAACTAATTAGGCATTGTGAAGGTTTTTAGTTGCTTTTATATATTCAGGTAGACAATCACTTACTTGTAGTTGTAGATAAACAGGAGCGCTTTCGTGGAGGTTACGTCCACATCCTCAGCCAGTAGCAACTGTTGCTGATCAGGACATCACTATATATAATGCTTCTCCTTTTAATGATCAGGACATCACTATATATAATGCTTCTCCTTTTAATGAGCAGTTGCTACTGGCTGAGGATGTGGACGTAACCTCCACGAAAGCGCTCCTGTTTATCTACAACTACAAGTAAGTGATTGTCTACCTGAATATATAAAAGCAACTAAAAACCTTCACAATGATCAGGACATCACTATATATAATGCTTCTCCTTTTAATCTGAATAATTAGGCATGTTTAATTTTTTTATATATGAATACAACTGGTGCTGTAAGCCTTATAGTTTAGCTTTCATTGGGTTAGGGCTTAATATGGCTTTTACAGTCTTAGATTTTCCCTTAAGGGTATTGGGTCAAGCTATCACTTTCGAAAATGAATTAACCATCAGATTGCTAGCCATAGCTACATTGATTTAAAGGAAACATTTTATTTCAACTGAATTTATGCATAGAAAATCACCAGCATTTTCAATCCAGTAATCTTAGTATTTAGAAACAAGTATTTGACTCTAGCAGAGTTTCCTGTCTTCATTCTGGTTAGTTCATGCCAAAGCAGTGTAAATGAAGCCTAACACGTGATTTATGTAACTGAATTTGATAGTAAATTGTAGCTAACAAAGGAACTGTACATAAGTGTGTGTATTGAAAGCCAACCTCAAATTTCACACACAGGTAAATAAACACAACAGTTACATATGCACAAAACATTAGCTGCTTAAATTGACCAGAAGGACATGAAATTAACACTACAATAGCTATTATTTATTTATGCCAACAAACTTACTGTTGGTGTTTTTAAACACACAAGCCGCGTGTGGGCAAAGTTTGAGAGGTAGAACTGGAACTTGCGGTAAGCGGAAGGTCTGTGGTTCAAATCCCAGTTGTGGCATTGAATTTTTAAGTTCCAGTTCTACCTCTCAAACTACAATAGCTGTTTATAAAAGGAGTTGGTGAGATATTTGTTTCAGGGTTATATTTAGCAAGTAACATAAGATGGCAAGGGCTAATGGTTTTTTTAATTAAAGTCTTGATTCTGCTAAAATTAAATTTATTTTAATTAGCATAACATACATTCACAAATTATTTCTCTCTTTAAACATATTCTTGAAGCCAATGTCCGAAACTATTCAGGATATTTCCATGACAATACTTTCTCCTGTAACTGTTTCTCACACAGAGAAGTTCAGTGGTGTCACTTTCATGATAAGCATTCGTTTTTCCTTCACTGGCTTGCATTTGTATCTGTAGATATTTATAACACAGTATTTCTTTTCCGCACAATCACAGTCGAACTATTTGGTATTTCTTGTTATAATTGTTACATTTTTGGACTACCAAATAATTTTCCAATTATTACCACATGCACTTACTACTATTTGTATAAAATTTGACGTGTACTCTATTTGATGTCAATATCATAGCTGTACTGAAAAAGATGCACTGTTCATTCTTCTTGGTTGTGGAAGTTAGTAACCATTGTCTTTCCTTTGTCTTTTTTTATGATTTTCACTTATAATTGATCTTGGTCATGTTCCACTTTACTGAATAGTTTCGGATGCAACAATAAAGTTTACAAAAATAAATATAACATTCATATAACAGGAAATAAACATAGTTTTGATGGACACAAATAAATGCAACAAATATCAGCATGAATCATCCATTCCTATTACTCCAAATTAAACATCCTAGGCTTATAATTGCTGCTACAATGTGCTGCATCTTATATGTCAGATATTGATAACTGCTGACATTTCCACCGGATGCTGTAGGCTGTGTTCGAAGCTCCTCATTTGATAGCAACAAGTGTCTGCTGTTGTTTTTAAATGCAACATTCTAGGTAGGCTTTTAAGTACTAGTTAATTTAAGCAGCTAATGTTTTGTGGATGTCTAATTGTAATTTTCTGCCTCTGTGCAGTTTCGTGTTAGCTTTTAGTGTGCGCTTGTGTACAGTCCCTTGTAAGAAAAGAAGAATCCCAACATTACGTGTATGCAACTCATCCATTATATCTCCATCTTGCACCTCATAAATCAATGCACCTTGATCTTTGTAACCTATTCTTGTTCTAAGAAATTATTCTTTCAATGTGATAATTCTTATTTTTCTGTCAACAGTCCTCCTCCATCTAAAGCAGGGCGCTTCGATTTTTCACCGAGTTCATCACACATGAAGTTTAGCAATGCAAATGCAGAAGATGATTATTCAGATGATGAAGATGAACATCAGTCAAAGTAAAGAACTTCCTTCAGTTAAAAGTGCAGTGAAATTTGAGTCTCGTTAAAATTGTATCTGTGATGCAGTATCAACAGAAGGAAATAGCCACATTTAAATTTTTTTAGTAAATTGCTGAACTGTTCTGTAAATGAATTTCCATACAGAATTTCTGCTTTTCTACAAGTATTAAAACTAGTTAAAAATTACATTCATCACAATATGCATAAATGTGTACAAAAGATTTTACACTTTTTAGTTTTGATAATCAATTTCCTTTACCATACCATTGAAGGAAAACCTGTTGATATTCTTTTTATTGATTATTACTAAATTTTATAGTGTACAAATTTAGTCAGCAGCAGCACAAAATTTGTAGTTTTCGTTATCAGTAAGTTATTTTTCTGATAGTAATACTATTTGGCATAATGTATAAAGCATAGCTGATATATTGTTTTTTGTAGATACATCATATTTATTTGTTTTATGCACATATATGTTGTATGTATGTTGTTTTTGCTTTTCAGAATAATGACCAGTATAAGTTTTAATAGTTTTCCTTTAGTTTTGTTTGTTAGTGTTTATAAATTTTGTACATTTACCTAAGTCAGTCATGTTTTAATCACCATTATAACTTTTATAGCTGAGAATGAAAATGGGAAATTTGAAGGCTGAACCTTAGAGATCCTAATATTTGTATGTATGATAGTACCTCGATGTATTGTTCCTATTACAGTTTTCCTTCATTAATCATTAGTTCCCTCTGGTTTCTGTGTACTGAGACCAGCATTTATCTTAACACTCATTCTTTGAACAGACATAAGCCAAAAGTATGCATTACTGTCAATTGCATGGCAGTAAAATACGTTGCTGGACCTGTTTGGGTGTAAAAGTAGCAAGTTACCAATAGCATTGAGGAAATGACTCGGAGATAATTTCCTTCTAGGGAACCTTTTTTGTTACATTTTAAACAACTCTGTGTACTGCATGAAATATTTGCATAAACAATCGTTATTCCATTAATTTATATTGAAGTATATTTACTTCAGCACATAATATTAAAGCAATAATAATAATAATAATAATGGTCATGTCCTTAGCGTGGTAGTAGCGTAGTGCTGCTGCTTACCAGGCGGTGGACCTGGATTCGATTTCTTGGTATGGTATGGGAATTTTCTCCACTGGGAGACCTGGTTTGGGGTGCACTCAGCTTCATTAGGTCCCGTAGGGGACAATTGAGAGCTACTTGATTCAAAGTAGTGGCCCCTGGTCAAGAAGACCACACAACTGGCTGGGAGGGACTGGGGTACTGACTACTTCCCAGCTTCAGTGGTTGTGGAGTAGTACAAACAGTGCTAAGCAAAATCTTCCAAAACGTTAAAAAAATTTAATGTTATGGTAATAAACCCTTTTGTTACATTTTTAACAATTCTGTGTATCATATAAATATTTGCATTAGCAATATTTAGTTCATAAATTTATATTGTGAAGTATATCTACCTCATTGTATAATATGGGAGCAATAATTATAGTAATATAAACAACACTAAGCAAAATCTTAAGAAAGTTTAATGTTATAGTCATAAACAGCAGAATATTGCCTTGATGCATAAGTTTTGTAGCCTTATGAACCGTGCTCTTAAATACATTGTCACACTATGAATGGTTGGTCACAGTTCAACACATTTTTTAGTTTCAGGGTTGATTAATGAAAAGCTCAGACTGGAAAAATTATTACACTACAGATGACTGGACACTGTCCATTTCTAGGTTGCCTACTGCGGATCATTTATTGATTAGTGTGTTTAATTGGTCTGATGATTTTCCAAAACCTGGGGTATCATTATATGAAATTGGCACTCTGAAACAATTAAACTATTTGAGAGGTAGAACTGGAACTTAAAAATTCAATGCCACAACTGGGATTTGAACCACAGACCTTCCGCTTACCAGGCGGCTGCTCTAACCATTGAGCTATTGTGACAAACTGCCAGAATGGCATTTAATTCTCAAACCAGTTCATATTTCTCCTGGTAAACTACAAAGGCAGTCTCACATCAGAGTGAAATTACAAATTCTATTTCCATTGACCCGTGGTCTTCCTCCTCTGTTTTTCTTCTTATCATGTTAATCATTAGATATCACAATCCTAACACCATATTTTTTATGGATAGCTGTATAGAATTTCCAAGAGAGGCTACTTTCTGCTGTTTCTTCAGTCTAAATCAAGGCTTGGCAACAGTGTTACCAAGACAATTACAGATGTATGCAAGTTTTTCCTAATGCTGATGTGAGAGCAGCTGTTCAAGTGAAGTAGGGTACTCCACAAAATATTTCTACCATAAACTGTCTGATATATTTATATTCATTTTACAGAAACTTTTATGTATTTTAATTTTAAATTTAAGCACAAAATTTGAATAATGCCATTAACAGCAACAATTCGTGAGAGAGGGTTAGCTAGTTTCTTGTATGTATTCAGGTTGAACTTATAAGAGCTCTCTAGAGAAGCCATTGCTGTCTGTTATATATGCTCCTTCAATTGAAAACACTGAAAGCTTGTGAGGTAGAATCAGGACTGAAAAATTGAGTGCCATAGTCAGGATTTGAACCACAGATCTTCTACTTCATGTGCAGCTGCTCTAACCACTGAGCTACCATGGCAACTTGCCAGTATAACATTCAATTCCCTAACTGATTCATATTTTTTCGGTAGACCACAAGGGAGCCTCACATCTGAGATAAGTACCCCAAGGAAAGCTTATAATTGTAATTAATTTATGTCCCGGGTTTAATTAAATAACAATTACCAACTGAAACCTTGTATTTATGCACATTTCTGCTTGAGTGTTGAAAGTATGTACAAAGTGTGTCTTTTACATACAAATATTTTTCCTTATTTAAAGAATTCCTACTCATTATTTACAGTTTTCCACAGTGTACTGCTCTTTACTTTTGTGTTTTTAGAAGTATTGTGAAGAGTACTTCATTCAAGCTTCACGTGAGTGAAATACAGATTACAGTTCTGTTGAAAAATATGACAGTAGCACATGGTGATTGACAATTTGTTTTTTCTCAGTTTAGGATCTCAAATAAGCTGAACGGGTACATAGCAATGAACCATTTTGGTAACATGTAGCACAACCTATAGCAGTAATATCAATGACAAACATCATTGTAATGTAAATGCTCACATACCCCATAGTTATAATTCTTATAACACATTGAAAACGTATGATAGTATGAAGCTTTTGTATGTGTTTTACTACCAAGCACAGTCGATTTCTCATGTGTACTAGTTGAAATTTTTTTGTGTCAATTAGCTGTTACAAATAAGGCATTTTTCTAAATAGACACAATATTATTTCAGTGTCATATAATCTGATGCAAACATTTGAACTGAACAGTGTGAAAGCCAGTTTAAGGCATTTAATAATGGGAGAGCAAAATACCTCTGAGCAGCCGGCGCAATGTTTATCCATTGGGCATGTGGAAACATAATGGACTGCTGCGTAAACAAGGTCGTGCTGCCAATGATTTTGTTCTGCAGTATTGGGCTGACGGAGATATGATGTGGTTTAGTTATTATGAGTGACTTATTATTTTGTCCTGTATTTAATTACAAAGTGTATTATGGCTCAGCATATGTTTTCTAGTGCACAGAATCATATGATTTATATGTGTTAACTTAGCTCGGCAAGTGAAAGTATGATTTGCAGAAAGATTTCCATTTAATATTTTTCACCGATGAGGCTTGGTTTCACTTTCATGTATATGTGTGTACACAAAATATCATTGTTGGAGCTCTGAGAAACGTAATATTGTTCATGAAGTACACCTTCATGAGGAAAAAATTGGTGTATGGTGCGCCATTAGTGGAGAAAAAGTTATAGGCACAATTTTTTTCGAGTCAACATCAGTGTGTTTTAGGACAGACTTATTAGAAATTTGTGGCCTCCTCGCTCCCTCGACCTAATCCTTGTGATTTCTATCTCTGGGATAATTTAAAACATAAAGTGTACAAGACAAACCCACACATCTGGAAGAACTAAAACAAAATATTCACTAGGAAATTGCCAGCATTTCTCAACATGAACTATAGCAAGTGATAGTTTCCTAAAGAGGTGCCAAAAATGTATGGACAACGATGGTGGCCAGTTTCAGCATCTCCTTTCATAAAGTTGGTAAGTAAAGCCTTTAAAAGTAGTTTTAAAAATGTTATATGGTTTCGTCCGCACCTTTCTGTGATAGCAGCACATGGCAATGACTGTCTAGGTCGCAGAAGGGCAAAACACTGAGCAGCCCATTCAGAGGTATTTTGCTCTCCTTGTACTAAGGAACAGGCATTTGAATAATTTAAAAAGCCTATGCTCAATATGTTAAAATTTGATTTTAGAAGCAGTAAAAAAGAAGCTGCTCACAAAATGTAGTTCCAAAGCGCACTAATTTATCTGTGTGGCAATGAACGTGGAAATATTTTTACTGAAAGACCTTGTGCACGAGAACAATTTAAGATACTTAACATACCCGTACTGATTAGCTGAAGTCATACTCACCCACTCACTCACTCACTCACTCACTCACTCACTCACTCACTCACTCACTCACTCACTCACTCACTCACTCACTCACTCACTCACTCACTCACTCACTCACTCACTCACTCACTCACACTCCGGTACACTGAAATGCCAAGCAAAATTTTTTTCTAGACAAAAGCCAAAAAAACATTGCCTTTTGTCTGTGCTGAAATAAAACTTAACTATAGAGATATTTCTGAAGTGTTTCTTGACTTGGCTGTTTTGATATTAACATTAGTGTTGATTTTCTTAATATTCTACTGCTAATATTCTGGGCTAAAGTAAGAAACCCTATTTATTTTTGGCTTAAAACTATTAGTGCATTATTGAAAATGAAAATTATAGCAATGCGAGACATCTTATTTTAATGATAAAGGAAATGTATGAAAATGCTGTCATCAGCATTGTTAAAGGATCAAAAAATAAGCAAAATATGAAATAGTTAGTTTAGTAGTTCTTCAGTTCTGCCCAATGGATATATATATATATACAGTGATAGCCAAATGGCAGAATCAGCTAAAACATAATTTTAAGATTAATAAAAATATTTTAAATACAATCCTATTTCCTGATAATTAGATTGCTCTGGCAGAAAATGAGAATATGTTACAAGCGGCTACATTTCAGTTGGAGAGGACAATGAAAACTTACAGTTTAAATATATCGGTAGTTAAAACAAAAGTAATGGCATACTGGGAAAATACCCAATAAGGTATAAAATAGTGATTGATAACAAAACTGTAGATTATTTTTTAGAATGTGATGTTTTGTTTGACTATGACAGATTTGAAAAAAAAAAGAGATTTATGAATTTCAAACTATATGTGTGACTATTAAAAGAACGTTGAGAAATAAAACACAGAAAGGAACAATCCTAAAATTTTATAAGACAATGGCAGTACCCATTTTGACTTACGGCTCAGAGAATTGGGCCATGAATAGAAAAGAAAGAAGAACGATAGAAACAGTAGAAATGAAATTTCTTAGATATGTTGCCTTATATTCCCTCATAGACCATATGAAAAGCGAAGCTGTTAGAGAACAGCTAAATATATGTAACCTAAATGTCAAAATTATGAATTACAAATGAAACTGGCATGACCATATACTCATAATGTGGAATAATAGACCGGCAAAACAGGCAATGCAATACAAATCCATAGGAACAAGAGATGTTGGAAGACCTCAATGGCGATGGGAGGATGACTTCTGAGCAGGCATGCAGTGTGCAGCTCAGTAGGATTGACATGGCAACTGTGAGTCATAGGAAAAAAAAAGAAAAAAGATAGCCTGAAGTGGTAGGGTTCTATCACAAGGAATGTTGTACGGACTGCTATGGGCTATGCATTAGTGATTAATGACTTATTTGCATTCCATGAGTAGAAATTTCAGTTACATATGAAGCCCCTAAGAAACATTGTGGAACAATACCACTGAAAGATATTTTGAATATGGGAAGTACATGAAAGTAATGGACTGCAATGTCAATTTCCCAATTAGCATTTTCAATAGACACACTCTTATTTAATATACACACCCTAAAAAAGAAAATAAGTTTAAATTAAAACCAAAACTCAGTATCTTTTGTTCCACTCTGTAAAAACAGAGCAGATCTATGCATCATTTGATAAACATGCAGAACGTCTTCCCTCTTCCTGTAACTGATTATCTGTGTCTGCAGCATACATACCTGGCAGGTCTCTAAGTTCCGACTGTTTGTTTCCCTGCCTGGAACTGGCCTGCTGCCACCTTCCTTTTTCTTCTAGCTGCTCAGGTGTTCCGTGCGGTTTAAATTGAACCACATAAAAATCTAAATGCCTTATCAGGGTGTAGAGATGAAATGACAACAGGCATTAATTTGTCGAACACAGTTGATTGATTACACTTTTGTTCCACAGATTACAATGGTTAATCAGACGAGTTGAACTGAGCACATTTGGAAATCTACTTGGTTCTTGAGGAAATTAGATATGTCTACATCGTTCCTTCTGTTACGCACTGTTGAAATTTATTGTGCAATCACCCACCACCGCAGTTACTTTGCCTTTGGGTATGCATTTAGTTTGTTACTCAGACATTTGACTCAGTGACAACTTGCAGAAGGAGACTTAGCACCTCGACGAAAGGCAACATTTTGTGCCTATGCCTCTAATTGGTACACCCTGGGAGGATGGATGAGGCGAATGGATCCTAAAGGTGGTCTGAATGTTGCCACAATAGAGCAGAGGTCAGGGTCACTACATTTTTTTAGAAGCACCCCGGCATAGGCTGGCTCAGTCTGGTTCCTCTCTCAACCCCTTGGGCTTGTACCATCCTTTGGGGGGCCCAGAAACCAGTCTGATCTAAATTGACTGAAGATAGGTGGAGTGATATTGAAGCCTCCAGACATTCATACTTATAGCTTTTTTAAACTATCACCAGTGTCCTAAACTTGTTACTCAATTGGTCTGCCCAGGTCTACGATACAATAATGTTACACGACAACTCACACATTACACAAGAGTAGCAAAGTGAACATCTCAGAAATAACCTCTAAAGAAAAAAGAATGGCTTACTAAAGTAAGACACCTAAATATTGAATTAAATAGCATCTAATGTTAAATTAAATACTTGGCCTTGGAAGTTCCAGCCTCAATCTAAACACAGAAACAGGAACTAGAAAAGAAAAAGTTGAGATCATAGAAAGGGAAGTGGTATAACATGTATTTGTAGTACCTTTTACAGTCAACAGTGTGGTAAAGCTATACAAAAGTTACACAGATTACAAACTACTTCTAGTACTTCAACTGGTTTTTGAACCATGAGCAGTCTTTATGTTGAAGTACGTTACTAATGATCCTAAGTTCTATTTAGCGAGAGGAATACCAAGCAACACAATCCTTTTCAATGGTTTGTCTATTTTGCATGGCAACAATGTTTATGATTCTGACTGGGAGCACTGTTTGCTGGAAGAATAGTAGCAAGATAGTTTCATGACTGTAATTAAAGTTCTACAGTTCATATGAACCACAGCAGTTGTTTACTTTAAATCATTCATACAAACAATTTATTTCATGAATTTCCATTTTCATTCCTTAAATGCATTCCTTCCTCAACATCCTATACTACAAACACAATGTATCGAGGTTTTCTTGGACTGTAATAGAATTCATTTAATTTTGGAGGGTTTAAAAGAAAATAGTTTTAATAAGCTGTAAAGCAATTTTCTTTCTTTAACTATTAAGTTAAACCTTTCTTTGAAATATTATTTATTTATTAATTAATTAAATTATTTATTTATTTATTTATTTATTTTCATTCTTTTCTCAAACTTTTCTGTAAAAAGACAAATATCAGAGGCCATAATAAACTATCAGGGTAAATAAACTTGTTTCTGAAAGCAGAAAGGAAATTCATTCAAATTACAGTATGGAAAACAAAGCAGATGCTTCATCTTAGGTAAATTAATGAATAAAGGTGTGCAGAAAGCATGCTAAATACAGACTAAATGAGGGACAGCTAGTTAATTATTAAGATGAAAAAACATATAGGATTTGGCTGTTCTGCCACCAGTGACCAACAATATGCATAATTCTCAATAATATATTCCATCTTTATAAAGAATAATTGTAAAGATTGGTTGTTTTCATTGTCAACAATTGTTTTGTAAATTAATATTCAAACTTAGTTCCCTTTATAGTTGCCAAACTGCTTTTAAAACGACAAATAATATCTAATTTATGAATATATCAGGCTATCATTTTCATTATATGGAAACTTTTATACCTGCTCAGCACAAATACATGAGCACTCTTTGAATATAAACAATAGCTTTGTCTTATACAACAAAATAAAAATGTAAATAGTTCTGTAGAAGCATTTGTGCCAATTGTTGTGGGTGAAAGTTTAACCTGTTTTTTCTTTCTTTTCTTTTCTTTTCTTTCAGGATGCTTGGAATGTAATGTTTATGTATGTATATATTAAATTACGAATGTTTATATCACATTTGTTCTGATATTACAGGCTGTATACTCATTTTGAAAAAATAGTAGAATAATATCAGTTTCACTGGTACAAAACTTTGTAATTAATTTCCAAGGTCCTTTAAATCCATCAAGCTGTTTTAAAATTTAAGAAGCTAACATAAGTTATGCATATTGAGGTGCATGTGGAATGGTGATGACATTTAATATCTGACATTACACAATCTTACCTTGGTGTCACTCACCGAAGTCACTGACTTGATATTCTCTCCGGTTGTCTCTTAGTACGTATCCTCCAGCTAGTGGTAGAGTTGTGGTAGAGCTGTGAACTTTTCCTCCAGTGCAGTTTGTTCACTGGCTCATGGTACCTGGCAGAAATACAGCGAGTCAGTATATTAATAAATAGTAATTCTAGGTACACAAATTTCTGAAGCTGGACTCATGCTTCTGATTGCACTTCCATTGCATGCAACCAGAAAAACGAGTCCAGCTTCAGATGTTGCGGTGTACCTAGAATTATTTACAGATGTACTGTAATGCTGCCAGGGACCATAAGCTGGAGAACAGACTGCAAGAAAGAAGACATGGACCTCGAAAATGCTTTGCGCTAGAGTCAAGTGCCTCCTAGCCTGCATGCGCAACAGCAGCCAGTAGTGGGAGAATTCAGCAAGGCCGCAGGAGAGGCAAAGCGCCGTTATGTTTTAAATGAAGCTCGTATGTGTAGATTTATACTCACTCTTATACAAACTATTCCTGCAAATGCTTATTTCTCTATCTACTTCATTTTAATTTACATAAGCACTTTCAGAAAGTATTTTATTACTAATTTTCTTGTAGATGCAAGGGGTATATGGGATTACAGTAGAATTTAAGCGATAATGAAATATTTTAAGAGCTGGTTTATATGTGATCCCTTTGACATTCTCTTCTCTTTGCGAGGCCAAGAGATAAAAAGGATTAACATATTCCTATTTGAGAAAAGTATAAGTATTGGCAAATTCACACAATGAGGAGTATCTCGGTAGTGGTTCACTGAAGAAAAAAGAAAGAAACAAACCCCCAAATATGTATTCTCATAAATTTTGTGGTTTAATGAGATCCACATTTTTACTTTCTCTACTGATAAGTAGGGGGAGTATTGTATTCCACCCAAAAATTCGATGTCGAGATTTCACCAGAAATATGTTTTGAGGACCCCTGAATAAAAAAAAAAAGCATTTTTAGAAAAAGGTCTGTGTCTGTGGACAGCATAACTCAAAAACGAAAAGTCGGTTAATAACCAAAGTTGGTATTTAAGTTTAATGTCTTTCAAGGATGCGACACGAAGATTTTGAAGAAAATAGCCCCACCCTAAACTGCCCTTTACATGGAACATTTTTTGAAAATTTTGATTTTCTTGAAAATGGGTCTAACGATTTTGACTAAAATGTCATATGTTTGAGATATTTTTATGACAAATGAAATGTATATCTTGAATTTTCTGGCCATAGCCCCTGTAGTCGTATTTACTCTGGACGACTTTTGCATAACTGGTAAGCCGTTAGAGATAGACCAAATCATACTATACAAAAAATGTTGTTGTTGTTTTCTAGTGCCTTGCATCTGGCAATGAAGCCATTAGCATTCGTGCTTTCCAATACTTTTGAACTGTAGTTTCTTCTGATCTTAATGCTTCACAGGTCTTCAAGTGGTCTTCGTTCATTTCTGCTGGATCGTTACACAGGACACATATTGGTGAGGCTGAGATACCTATTCTGTAGAGATGACTTGCTAAGCAGTCATGATTTGTCAATAGTCGGAAGGCTGCAACAGCTGTTTTCCTTGGTCTCTGGGGGATTATATCTGGATTGGAAAGTAGTGTAATCCATTTTTTATCTTTGGCATTTGTTTCTATTTCTTGTAGATATGAATGACAAAAATTTTTAATGATCAAGCGTTTTATTGAGGAATATGAGAAATTGAATTTAGACTTTTGTTTTATTGTTGTGCCTTTCTTTGCAAGTGAGTCTGCAGCTTCGTTCCCCATGACTCCACAGTGTGCTGGAATCCATTGGAGATGAACAGTCTTATTAACTTTTTGGAGTTGTGTTAACATTTTGTAGCATTCTCTAATTTTTGTTGACTTCTTTGTAGTATTTGAACATATTCCCTGAATTGCAGCTTTAGAATCTGAAAGAATTACTGCCTTGTTAAATTTATTTAAGGGAAGATTTAATAATTGTCGGAGAGCAATGTATATAGCCTCTATTTCTCCATCATAATTTGTTGTGTCTCTGCCAACAGAATGATAAAAGGAAAAATGTGAACACATAACTCCAGCTCCAGTAAGGTTTTCCTTCGAGGATCCATCAGTATATATGTGCAGCCATTCTTCTGTGGGATACCTAGTATTGATTGTTTCCAGAGCTAGAAGTTTTTGTATTTCTTTTGGTGTGTCTGATTTACTTATTTCCTCTATTAATTCCAAATTGAAGGTAGGTTGCAATAATTCCAATGGATTTTCTCTTATAAGTAGATTTTCTCTGGTGTTAGGAATGTTCAATTTGGATTTAATCTGTGTTACCTTTTCTAGGAAACTACTATGAGTTTTAAGGATTGAAGGGGGGAGGTTCTCTTCTGTCCATTTAGAGTTTGGCAGTCGTAACATTTTCTCGTGTTGGAGCAATGCTTGTTCTTCTATTTTTGTTGTTATTGATGGGGTCCGTGTTAAGGCAAGCATGGCATCAATAGGTGTGGATTTAACTGCTCCAGTGATTAGGCAAAGAGCCTGATTTTGTATTTGTTCAAGTTTATTGATGTTAGCATTTGCTGCTGTTATTAAAGCTTCAGAACAGTACAAGAGGTTTGGTTTAATATACATTTTGTATGTTGTGTTAAGGACTCTCCTTGAGCAGCCCCATTTAGCACCAGCTAACCTTTTCAGGATTTGCAATTTCTTTTCAACCTTTTCTGAGATGTTTGTTATATGTTTTTTCCAACTTAGCTTTCTGTCGAAAGTGATGCCTAAGTATTTGGCATCATCAACTGCTTTGAGTGGTTTACCATTATAATTTATGCTAATATTAACTGGTTTGTATTTTAGTGTAAATAATTCATAATTTGTTTTTTCCACATTGATAGTCATGAGGTTTTTGGAGCTCCATTCATGTACTTTGTTTAGGGCTGTTTCTATTCTGTCTTTAATTAATTCAGGTTTTTTTGAAGAGCCTGAAGTCCAAATAACTACATCGTCAGGAAATAAAGCAATTTTGGTTTCTAAAGTTTTTATTATTGATGGAAGGTCATTTATATATATGTTAAAGAGTGTTGTGCTCAGAACAGCACCTTGTGGAAGTCCTCGGTGTGTTTGTTTATATTTGGAAATGTATGTATTATATTTTGTGGCACAAAATCTTTGTGAAATAAACTGAGTTATCCACTTAAGCATGTTACTTTTCACACCTATTGATTGCAACTTCTCAACTAATTTATTTCTCCAGACTGAGTCATATGCTGATTTAAAATCAATGAATACTGCCAAGATCTTGTTAAAATACACAATTTATGTCTGAATAAATTTTCTTATAAGGTGAACCATTTTGGAGATATTCCTTGTTATGTGTGTGAGTTTCCGAAAACATAACTTTCGTGAAATGGATCATTGTTCATTTTTGTTATGTGTTAAGTATGCAAAGACAACAGAATCTCAAAGTTTTAAAACATTTGACTATCGCACAAAGCCTACTGTATTCTAACATTTCCCTTGCACCTACAAGGAAATAAGCAATAAGATAATTTGTGCAAATGTTTACCTTAACTAACACGAAGAAGATATAGGAATAAGAGTTTGTAAGAATGGTTAGTACAAGAGTAGAGAAAGTCATGTGAGTGCAACAAATCAGATTTTTTTATTTAGTAAGACTTTGTCTCTTACTGTTTACCATTTATGCAAAAGTCATCCAGAATGAAGAGTTCTTCTGAGGACATTACCAGAAAATTCATGTTATGACTTAGAAACTGCCATGATATTGCCTGTTTGTGGCTGTCACTGAACACAGACTGACTGTCTGGTTGTCATTGCACACATCACAAACAAGAACTGACTCACTCTCTGACTGAAAGAGGAGGGGGAAAATAGCAGCTAATTACATAAGCACCTCCAAGGAGAGATGGTTGAACATTGCCGCTCTAGAGCCTTAATAGTAGAGACTAGAAATACATAATGTAATTTAATGAATGCAGTATCATAGACAATTGTTGGGTCCTACAGAAGCTCTTTAGTTGAAGTAATGCTCACTACATCATCCACAAGTTTCAAAACAATGTCTTTAATGTCTATTTTATGCATTGTTCACTGTGATTGTTGTCAAAGCATACCTGGCATACAGGCTTACGCAGCATTTCCATATTACCAAATGTAGAAATTGAAAAATGTAAAATTAGGAAAAAATAGGTTCTAACATGAAGTTAGGTATTTTTAGGATGCATAGAACCACCATTTTTTAACATATATTTCCATAATTAGTATATACACAACTTTTATTTTATATATATCATGAGGAACAAAATACGTTTTTACCTAAAATCCAAGATCTGCTTATGACATAGCAGAACTATCATATATAGGAGTAGCTTTGGAGAACTTTGAATTAGGAAAGTAGAGGGAAAGATTTATTTCAATCACATGTGCACAAAGCACAACAAATATTCCCTTTACCTCTCCCTTTTCTGTAAAATATTCTTATATCTTTGCCTCAACTGCCTTGACACTTCTTAGTGCATAAAGTAAAAGGCATGCAAGTTTGGCTGAACTGCTCTATATAATTGTCAGAAATACAACCTTCTATAACATGGTATAATTTGTGGGTGGTGCAGTGGCAGAGTGGTTGTACTGTTAGCCTATCACCAAGAAGGCCTGAGTTCAATCCCAGGAACACTCATGTGGTATTTGTGCTGGACAAAGTGGCATCTGGGTGAATTTTCTCCAGGTTCACTGGTTTACCCCACCACTCATTTCACCAATTGCTCCATCATCACCTTTCAATCATGAATTTCACCTGCATTTCCTATCATCCTCTTCCTAACTCTCATACCTGTTGCTGGGCTGACCACCTGCTTGCAGGTCTTCACTCTGGTCCATAGGTTTATCTGCTCCCCAACAGGTATCTGAGGCCTTGGTCCTCCATATGGGAAGGGTAATCAGAAGTATAATTTGCGTGGCTGTACCACATTTTAGTATTTATTATCCTTTTTTTCCGTATAAATATCATATTTATATGTTTGTATATTTATTGTGAATATTAAGCTCTAAATCTTTAATTCCTCTTCAACATGGACAGGTTGTACTTGCACAGAAAGACCAAGATCTTGTTATGGTGTGACTCATAATTTTCAGCTTGCAACATTTGCACTGAGAACTCATAATGACTCCAAGACTAGTTAAGTCATTTACTGTGTTTTCTCCTATATTACATGCTTAGCCTCATTACCATGAAATGTTTAAATGACTGGCCTTCAAGTGTTCTCTCCATTTCTTTTATGAGTAATATAAGCCAGCTTGTAATGAACTGGAGAAGGTTTTTAAGGATTTAAGATGTGTAGTTCAAAAGTAAATTGTACTACAAACAGTGCTTAAAATTACTTTATTACACAAAACATATTTACAGATCTTTGATATTTGAGGTTCAACATTTGTACAAGTCTTGCATTACTATCAAGGACTTCTGCTACCTAAGTATAGGCATACAGGATTGTAACACATTCATGTCCTATTCTAAAAGCTAGGTTGTGTCACTCCTTTCCTTATTGAATGTCATAGTGATGGATAATTGCAATTTGTCACTCACTTATTTGGATCTATAAACACATAGGATGTGCATGAGCTGGAGAAAGAAAGTTTATGTCCTCTTAACTCTTGCAACCCTCTCTTTACCATACTGCACCCTTTCAGTAGGTCACTGTGCTTAAAATCAGTTTAATTTTCATAGAATGTATTCACTAGGGGTGGGAAAAAGCTGAAATATTCCTGAGAACATGTCTAGATAATTGGAGAAGTACTCCTATTTGGAGTATAGGATATGCAATGAAGGGGAACATCTCGTGCACTGTGATCTACAGAGATCTACTGTGATTATCACTCCCAGAAGGAAGGGTTAAGAGAAGGAACCAAGGAGGCTACTGGCCATGAGCGGCAGCTGACATTTTTCCAGGGAGGGCCACATGTTTGAAATTTGCAATCAGATAATAGTAATTCATTATTTTATTGTCAAAATTTATAATATTTGTTGCATATAACCATATTAATTTGTGCTAAATAAAAATTGATCTTTTAAAATAGTAGTTTAATAGTCAGTAATTGATTGCACATTAAGTTGACCAACTTCCACGGGGGGGGGGGGGGGGGGGGCCCTTCGCGACGCCCATGCTACTGGCCATAGGCAGGCCACAGAGATGCAAGCAAGTGCCTAATATTTCCTGGCTATGATCCACTATTGGAGCTGCCCAGAGAGAACGATGTACAACCCTTATAATCGGGGAAAAAAGTCTGCACCTGCATGGGTAGGCTCAAACCCATGGTCATTTTGTGATGGCAATAAGAGCTGTAATGTCCAATTCACTATGCCAGGGTGCAAAACACTAAATTAAAAAGCTATTATTTCTGCTTTACTTGTTATTTAAACTACTTTCATTAGCTATACCTAACTCAGAAAAAAAAATGTTCCAGTGGTAGTGAAAGTGATGACTGATATTGAAAATAGAGTTATAAATGAAGAATATATGTCAATTTAATACAGAATTGAGCTTAGTGAATACTTTAGATCAAGCTTTATGGGAGCCATAATTCCATTGGAGTTTCAGCCATATCCAAATTACAGAAGCAAGCACTATAATTCTTCTAAAGCACTATAGATTTAGCTGTTTCAAAAGTCTCAATCCTGGAACATATTTTGTGTAATGCGTTTCCCTTCTTGTTTCTGTTTGTTCAAGGACAAATAATTTGGTTTCCTTTGCCACCTTTGTGGAAGGTTTATCATGTAATTCTTAAAAATAAGTATCTATTCACTTTTGTCTCTCCTCTCAAATAGTCATGATGAAATGGAGAATGTCAGGTGGATTAAATTGGATAGTGTGTTTACTTTGTTTTGTGAAATGTATGTCACTATTTGAGATATTTCAAAGTACATTTTATGAGATTAAATTTGCATATGATTGCATCAAACAGAAACTAATAAATTTCAGGAATGGGAAGTATAAAGAACAGGACACCCATTCCAAGTAAAGGATAGTGCTAGATTTTAAATATTGTTGCTTGATTCCTGTCCAACAACTGGGTATTCTGTTTGTTCTCTTATTTCTCTGACTGTTTTGTTAAGAAGTGGGTCTTATCTATTTATTTTAATTTTACTTTTTTAAGCTTAGCATCTTTTAACCATTTAGTTCATATTAGACAATGAATATATGTGAAAAGATGCTGAAGTGAACCTGGGGTCCAAGGAGCTTAGTTGTCCAATATTTATCTTATCAGGATAAATTTCTGAACAACTCATCCTAGCCAAAATTCAAACTTAGAACCAGCTGAATGTGAGGCAGACTCACTACCCCATACCACAGAGGTGTGCAAGAAAAGATTGTGAGACATAGGTTACAGCATGAAATACACACTGCACTATCCCCTTGGAGTGGAGATGGCTGTTTCCAATTTGTAGTTATGAAGAATTCCAGTGTATTCCAGTGCCAGAGTAAAACTTCAATGGCTCAAAATAATTTTGCAGAAGGATTTATCATAATTCAGTGACAGGCACAGCTTTTGTATTATCGTCAGTTCTTTTATTTGTTCTGTTCCATTCTAATTCTTCCACAGATCCATAAAATAAATATAGAATATAAGGAAGAGATACTATGCTCATGGAAACATAGAAGACAGTTTTCCAACTGCTCAGGGTGTCCTGCAACAAATAGAATAGTGACTGTTTTAACACATAGGTAATTATTGCACTAGAGATGATCACACTGTGTTTTGTAGCTTATTAAACATTAATGAATGATGAATTCCTGCTGAAAAAAGTCCATCACTCCACCCATAACAGATGCCATATGACAACCACACCTCACCAAGGGGTAATTGGCAGGGAGTTGTTGTAGTGGTCTTTTTGTATCTTCCACAGTAATTGCATGCAATGAGTATCATATAAACTCAGTCAGGAACCCAAGAATGAAACTACTTCATGCCTGAAAAGTAATTCACTGGCTGGAAATTGAATCCAAGTCCCTTTGCATGTCAGCCATGGACACTGACTACCATGGCACAGGCACAGAAAATGAACCATAATATAAATAAGATACAAATGTTTTGATTTTTGTGTAGTTCCTTGCTGCAATTTTTTATTTTGTCTACCACATACCTAGTAGGCAGAGAAGGTATTGCATTTCACCCACAAATTCCATAACACGATTTCCCACAAATTAAAAAAAAAATCATATTTAGAAAAAGGTCGATGAGTATTTCTGTGAACAGCATAACTCAGAAACAATAAGTTGAATGATTACTAAACTTGGTATTTAAGTTCAGCATATTCCAAGGATGGAATAAAAAGATTTACAAGAAAATTTCACCGTAAAGCAGCCTTTCCACTAAATATATTTTGAAATGTTTCATTTTCTCAAACATGGCTCTAATGGTTTTGTTTAAAATACCATATATTCAAGATAACTATAAATAGTTATATAAATAACTATATATTTTGTGTTTAAAAAAAGTGATATTGCAACAGGAGTTGACATTGGTTAGAACTAGAATAAATGTTCCTATAAACATATGTCTGGAAACAAATACCTGTTGAGATATGAGCCAATTTACTTGTTTTGAATATTTACACCAACAATGGACTACATCCAACAAGTGCATTCTAGGGAAACTTTACTGTCACAAATGGCTAACGGAAGAATTGTCAGGTGAACATCCATAAACATCAAACAGTAGTTGTGATGATTTCTGCCATTCTCTCCTCTGATAACATTTGAATATTACATCGATACTACCACAGAAGATGTTCCATGTGGTTACCATACATTCTTACACATGCTTCAGCTCCTTTTCTCAAAGAACCCAGACTCTTTTGATCATACCTGACTGCTCTCGGTGTTGAGTCCATGCATTGATCATGCGCTCATGTAATGTATGCACATTGTCGATGGGTTTGGCATACACCAATGCCCTTAAATGTCTCCATAGCCAGAAATCCAATGGATTGAGGTCCAGCAAATGAGGTCATGTTACTGGGCCTCTTTGACCAATCCATCCATTGGATAAAGTCCATTGTCTGGTGTAAATACTCAACACAAGTCAAATGGTTCATAACTCAGCAGGTATTTATTTTCAGACATGTTTATAGGAACGTTTATTCTAGGTTTGCCCAATCCCAAATCTTGTTGCAATATCAGACACTTTCTTTAAACATCCTGTATACACAAGTACATTGAATATTCTGAAAATAGCCTTTGAGGTGCTCTTTATTCAAAAGGAATTTTGAATAACTTTTTTAACTGGTAAATGTTAAGAAAGAGATTAACATATTGCACAAAAATGTCTGTAGATCTCTTTAAAAAATACAATTTATTTCCAATAGCCACTTCCAAGACATCTATTACTTTTTTCCCTCTATTTCTTTCACATTGTTTTAACTACATAGTTATATCATGACAGATCTGTTAGGAGGTACTCGTAGAATGATGTGGCAGACAGTTAGCCGTCAAGGTCTCATCCCTGTCCATACCACCCTGCTCCTTCACGAGTCCACAGAGGAAGCAGTGCAGGGTAAGTGTACTTCCACTTCTGTGATGGGCAGATGGCATTATATTGCCATTCAGTATCTCTGTAGGTGCATCTACAGTTAGCCTTCAAGATCTCATCCTTATACCATACCACCTTGCTACTTCAAGAGTTCACAGAGGGAGCAGTATACAACTGTATCTCCACCTCTGTGACAGGCAGATGGCATTAGGGTGCCACCTAGTCTATTTGATTACATTATCTGTGGATAGATGGCACAGCATTCACTGTTACCATCTAATTTTAATTTATACTATTGTTTTAGACTTAAGGTGGAACTTTCCATCATGGTATTAAATATCCAATCTGGTATTACCTTGGCAACTGAGGGAAACTACGAAAAATCCATTCCACTCAGTAGTATCTTTTATTATTGGTTAATTATTAATTATTATTATTATTATTATTATTATTATTATTATTATTATTATTATTATTATTATTATTATTATTATTATTATTATTATTATTATTATTATTATTATTATTGGTATTAATTACTCAATTATTATCAAAAGTGTGGACGGTCTCTTACCTTACCACCTGTAATTAGAGTCACAACTATTGGTGTCCATATACCAGCAGAGTTAACAAGGGTATGAATCAAACCTGATATGGACCCAGCATAATTTGGTGCAAGATCTAAATGATTCAAGTAACTTCCACCATAAAATGCACCGTTGCATCCCATAGTTATAATGAGGAAAATAATTATGACTGTAGTATTACAGTTGGCAAGTGTAATACCCAGCAGACAGATACCAGATCCAATGCATGCTGAAAGAACAAACAAACAATGACCTTAAGAGGTATGAAGCAAATGCACATACCAATCTCATTTGCAGTGAAATCAGTTTTCTATCAGTATTGCACTACCAGAACAGGTATCCTTGTTTATGCTATGATACATTTGTTTGTTGATATATGTACTGTAAGATTCCAGTGGCATATATTGTGGGCTATCAGAGCTCTCACCAAAACCCATATCTAAAGTAAACCAGAAATTAATAAGCAATATTAATAATGCTTCCTCCTGAAGAATTAGCATGTAGTATGGAATATAGCTCATTCTCTACCATGGAACAAGTGGGAGAATAGGGCTTCGGGTGCTTGCTGCAGCAGCCTTCACTACGATATGGGCAAAGAAAAGTGAGGCAGAGAAATGCAGAAATAAGTGCAAGCATAAGCACATCAAGGCTTCAGAATCCTGTGCGCCTATGCTCACACGAGTGTCTCCAAAATGTGCCATGTGAACACAACTGGCTTGGAGTTGCAAGAAAGACCGTGTTTTTAATATTGTGTGATTGTTACTTTATTAGTATTAGTATCTACTTCGATGTTCTGCAATTAATATTATTTATTTCATAGTGTACAGTGTACCAAGACAGTTGCTAGTACTAATTCTTTGAAATGGATGAACAATGTGTGATAAAACAATTAGTAAAATGACTGTACTTGCAGTTGAAATATGAGGATAAGTTGTGATAGTAAAACAGGGAAGACCTACTACAGCTCTTATGCACTTTCAGTGTGAGCAGAAGGAAAAAAACAAGAATCCTTAGAAAAGATATTTTAATATAAACAGTTATGATATGTGTGGCTGACCGGTTCATATAAATTAAATAACCTCTATTGCTGGCCATGCTTGTTATTTGCGAGAAAATGCCCTGAAATACAACAGATTTTTCAATTTTAGAATATTTAATCACAGCTTTGGATAAATATAAGAGACCAAACCCATTCTTCGTATTTAAGGATTTTTTGTGAAGTCCTGGACACATTGATAACTCAAACTAAATTTAGATTTGAATCACAGAAACTGACCTTTCTGGATTCTAAACATTTTACGAGTTACAATAAAAGTTTTCCATCAAATGCATTATGTGAACTAAGAGATCCATATGTTTCCTATTTCAATATTATTCTGCCTTTGAAAAATGAACTGAAAGTGTTATATTCACTTCAACAATTTTTTAACAAGTCTGTTCAAGCCATTGCAAATTATATGAAATCAAATGGTCTTGATGTTGTGTACAGGAATTATTAACTATGTGAATTAATTTGAACATTCCCTTCCATTACTGCAAGTGTAGAAAGGACTTTTCCAGCCTTGAAACTAATAAAATCTTATTTACGGGAAACACCAGGGCAAATTTGTCTGAGCAACTTGGCTGTTCTATCAGTGGAAAAAGACATGCTTGTTTCATTGAGCAGACATCGGGAGGAATTGCTTTTTGATAGTGTGATTATGCAGTTTACCATAATTCTGCTGGAATTCATATGTAGACATATATAAACAGGCATGGTAAAATTATTCATTTTAAGAGGTAGAACTGGAACTTAAAAATTCAATGCCACAACTGGGATTTGAACCACAGACCTTCCGCTTGCCGGGCGGACGCTCTAACCACTGAGCTATTGTGACAAACTGCCAGAATGGCATTAAATTCTCAAGCCAGTTCGTATTTCTCCTGGTAAACCACAAAGGCAGTCTCACATCAGAAACAATTACCCCAATGGTGACTTACTATTGTAAGTACTTTATATCCCAGGATTAATAACCTTCACATGGTAATTATAAATAAATAATAATTACCATGTGAAGGTTATTTAATCCTGGGATATAAAGTACTTACAATAGTAAGTCACCATTGGGGTAATTGTTTCTGATGTGAGACTGCCTTTGTGGTTTACCAGGAGAAATACGAACTGGCTTGAGAATTTAATGCCATTCTGGCAGTTTGTCACAATAGCTCAGTGGTTAGAGCGTCTGCCCGGCAAGGGGAAGGTCTGTGGTTCAAATCCCAGTTGTGGCATTGAATTTTTAAGTTCCAGTTCTACCTCTTAAACTTTGCCCACACACGGCTTGTGTGTTTAAAAACACCAACAGTAAGTTTGTTGGCATAAATAAATAATAATTATTCATTTTAATTTTATAATTGTTATTTAAACGCACTGTTCATGAAGTTAATATTTAATTAACAACCCCTTATTGTTGGATCTGGTAAGCCTAATATTCTTTTGGTAGTGTTTAACGCCTGCTTTCACTACATGTGGCACCGGAGGCTGTGACACTGATGGTACATGGAATGAAGATGGAACACTCATGGAATGAGATGGCAGAGGAAACTGAAGAACCTGAAGGAAACCCGTCCCTGTGCCATTTGGCCCATCAAAATCCCACATGCGGTCACCTGGGATTGAACCCAGGCTGCTTTGGTGAGAGGTGAATGGTCTAACCCCACTCAACCACAGTGTGGCCATGGTAGGCCTAGTGATAGCCCAAGTCACAACCCCAGCATATGCCACTGTAAGAATCATAATTTCTATCTAACCCTTTAAGTTATATAGATAATAAAACTGTAACCAACATTTTTATTGGTGATTTTGGATAAATGATATTAATCTATATTGCCTACCCTGATACCAGAAACTACATTTTGAAATTTAGTTTTTATGGGTGTTTGTTACTTTTCAAGCCAGAAAAGCAGAATATCCAAAGGGAGACAAATGTTGGAGTTATTGAAATTAACTCAAAATGAAACTGGATATCATTAACAGTCAAATAAGGCCCTGACATTGGTGATCTCAATATATAACCTATAAAATGATTCTAAAATTTAAAAAATTAAGGAATGTGATAATCATACAAAAGACATAAAACTGAGATTTATTTAATGTATTAAAATTAGCATACAGAAAATTAGAAATTAGCTTGTACATAATATAACTGCTATACAAGTAGAAAAAGTAGTTAGTAGCATAATGAATAAATAATTCTGAAAACCAATTAACAAATATATTTGTTCCATGTTCCTGCTTTTTTTTCAAAGCAGTTGAGAATGGGTGATAAATAGCATAGTCATCATATAAAACTGTGTAAATGGTAATAATCAGTTCAATACATAGTTTAATATTTAAAGATCTCAGAGTGGCTAAAGATGGCTTGCTTACCTATAGCATTAAAGATGAGGTAGGCCGTTTTCTTGGTAACATAACCCTTTACTTGTATCCATTGAGAGATGAGTCCACACACTGAACAACTAATCCAGTCAAACAAATATGGTAGTGAAGAAATAATGCCACTCTGTTACAGAAAACATGCAGTTTATTATTAACATTTGCACTTTATATCAGTAATTTTTATAAACTTTGTTTGATGTATGTTTTAAATGCTAATTACTAAGTTATTCAAACGTTTAGGTCTTTCAGATTTGAAGCATAAATAGTGCTTATTTATTTTGTATTAAAGTTGCTCCAATTTTCACATGTGTTCTTCCAATACAAGAATAGGTTATACAGTAGAGGGGGCACCTTGCACACCGCAACATAGTACATACATAATTCTATCATGGCTACTCCACCCTCAGGGGCAAAGGATAAAGTGAAGGAACCACAGGAAACTACAAGCTGCAGGCAGAGGACACAGAGATGCATAGAGGTCCCTAACAATTCCAGGTTCAAAAACCTGTCCCATTGCTGGAGTTCCCTATAGAGGGCAATGAACGACCCTTGATCAAGCAGCCCCTTAGTGTCCACCGAGAGTACTCTTTCCTTTAAGCAAGCATGCTACCATGTGTCCAGTAGGTACTGTCATAGACCATGAAACCTAGAAGCACACCTAAAAGATGCAAAGGAAACAGAATGAAAGGGAAAGGATGGAAAGGAAATTGTGGTAGATGACAAAATAATAACCCCAGCATTCACCTACCAGCCAAGATCAGAGTGAGTAGTCAATGGAAATCAAACCTGGGACCTTAATACAAGTATAAATAAGGAGCTGACAAGCAAAAGCAAAAATATCCACCAAATATGAAGTTTCAGTATTGGCATAAAAATTATCCGGCCTAAATTTGAGTATGAAAACAAACTGTTAAAATGGAAACAAGTTAATTTTAGTACATAAAAGTCACTTTGATTCTGAAATGAAGTCTAGAAAGAAAACATTTCTTAAAAATTCATAGCTAAATATGGACATGTTCGCTTTTGCAGAACAACTTAGAGAGTTTCAGTTTTTAACAGTTTTCAGGGGATCAATATTGGTGTATTCTTAATATAATCAGTTATATATATGCTATATATTTGATGTACTTTATAAAAATACAAGTTTTACAGCAGCTGGTCCAAATAGTGACCTCATAAACATATTAGAATTATGTAACAAAGCTCTTTAAAGTGTTGTTTTTTTCAGAAAATTTATTTGACATTTTTACCGAATTGTTCATATTAAATTGAGGTTTTTATAGAAGTATTAACATTTTCATATCAAATGCTGAATTTGAGCTTATAACATACTAACATGTACTTTTTCTGTAATACAATAAAAATAATAAAAAACGAATTAAATACTAAAAGAGAAAAAGCAAAATCATTAATATCCTGTCGTAAAATAATATGAAACATACAATACGGTCATCTTCCAAATAATCACATATTATAAGAGTTATTGATTTCCCATTCTTCTGTTTTATACCTAGGCATACAATCAATAATGTTTTCATACCATCTTAAGGTCTCCTGACTTTGCCATTCTTTCTCAAAAATTGTTTTCAGCAGTTCTTCAACATCTTTCTTCTTAGCATCAGAAACTGAATGACTGAGTGGCATACCTCCAATTGCTTGATTGAAGAACTTATTTATGGTCCTCCTCATTTCAGAAGAGGCTTACACTCTTTCTGATCTTGACAGGATCTGTACAATGCGGTTGCCTTCACTTCAATTTTAATATTTTTCATTACTTCCTTTTTATGAATGAAAATTCTCTTCATTTCGCTAATATGTTCTAAATTTCTTAGGCCTTTAGATAGAGACTGTACAACACCTCCTTACTCATCCATTTTCTGCTTATTACTGCTATGATTAACAATGGTATCAGTAGTTATGCTGGAGAACAAGATGTGTGCTGTAATGAATTATATGAGAGAATGACGTTACTCGAGTATCACGTGACTTGAACATACCTTCCTATTGGCCATATGACTTATTCTTATTTGCTCAAATGTATACGTGGACAGGTTTGCATTTGCTCTGTAACCTGTATTTTTGCATGCTTATTTCGGTGAACAGGATCAGTTTGCTTGAATTTCATGATTTATAGACATTCCACTCATCCTCAATGTCGCATTCCATATCCTCATTTTCTTAAAATTTTGGACAAGTTCACATTTGTGTGTTACCTCCTAAAATAAACTTTAGTTTAACTCCCCTTATTGCAGCCACTTGTGCTTTCAGTCACATTGGTCTTGATGGTATATGGAGTTGACTGAAATTTTGGGAAACGAATCACTCAACACAGAAATTGTGAATCAATGAGTTTTGCGAAGCACCTGATCCACTTGGTGAACAAGATCATCAGTTGACATTTGCTTTCTTCCCTTACTTCTTCCATCATGAACATCAATACACCCTGCTTCAAAGTTCCTGCACCATTGCTGAACATTTTTGTCACTCATGAAAATTTGACTATACACATCACTCTTTATTGATAATTTTCAGTTGCATTGCACCCCTCTGCATAAGGAAATTGAATTACAGCACACACTTCACATTTTGTGGGAGATTCTATTGTTTTGGGCATGTTTGAGTGCTTACTGCATGCTCAGAACTGAGAAGTATGACATAACACGATCAACGGACATACTAGAAACACTGCACAACACATCTGCACAAAATTTGAACTGATTTTTACCATAGTTTTGGTTTTCCAGCCAATTGGACCTTCCAAAAAACACAGCTCTCATAGAAAGGGACTGTTGTGTATATCAACAACATTAATCTTGGAAGTAGAGTACACTAATTTTAAAGGAAATTGCTTGTATGAGTAAGATACTTACAGATTGGAGATTAAAATGGTGTACTCTTTTAAGATAGAGAGGAAGTTCTGAGAGTAATGTATATAACACCCAGGCTGTGCCAAACTGCACCAAAGCAGCAGACCATATCTTTGTTGACAGCAGAATTTTCTTCCATGGTACAGCTGAGGACCTCTTATTCTGCACAAAAAAGCTAAACTTGTAATATTAAAAATTACATGTTGAGGTGAATGTAGTCCATAGAAAATATTATTGCAAGCAGCTCTAGTCATAAGGATAAGGGGATGTATAAATCTGAAAATGTAATAATAAAATAAGAGAATTGTAAATATATATCTTAAAACTTTGATGCAGTTTTTATAGTAAACAGTAAACCTTCATGCATAAAAAATAATAATAATTTGTGTTAATTATAACATTGTAAATATTAAAAATCCAACTAAAATGCTTTTAAAATTATGTACTTCTTGCTTCCCATTTAAAAATCTTTATATGTTAAAAGGATGACCTCCACACTAAGATTATTCCCGTTTATAATTGGTATACAGAGACGCTAAAATTGTTGTCATTGTTGTTGGTTAATACCATGCATTTGGTAATAAAGTCATTAGCATTCATGCCTTTCAATTCTTCTGCACTTCTGTAGGTCCTTTAGATAATGCACTGCAGGTGTTTAGGTGGTCTTTATTCATACGTGGGTTGTCCATAAAATAAGGTTCCCAATTTTTTCACAATAAAAACCATATTTATTGACATTGAATAATATATTTTTGGAAAGCTTAGACTTTTTCCTATTTTTTGACATAATCACTGTTCTGATCAATGCATTTTTGTATGTGATGTACCATCTTTTGTATGCCTGCATCATAGAACTCTTCCACCACATGGTGAAAATAGCTTAAAACAGTTTCTTTTAGTTCTTCTCCTGTTCTGAAATGCAGGTGTTTCTTCAAGTAAGGGAAGCGATGGTAATCACTTGGGGCTAGGTCTGGACTGTAAGGAGGGTGTGTGACAGTATCCCATCCAAATTTGTTGATGAGATTGGTTGTCACATGGACAATGTGCGAACAACGTTGTCCTGATGGAAATGCACTCCCTTCCTGAGCATGGTATACCGTAAATGAACGGTCAAAATTTTGTGAATGTAGGTCTTGCTGACATTAGGGATCATCTCACAGGTCTCCCAGACTGTCACAGTTCAATCTTTCAGCATTGCTTCTTCCACTTTCACAATCGTTTCGTCCGAAACCGATGGTCGTCCTGGATGTCTGTACATCCGTCTTTGAATTCTCTGCACCATTTGCACACATGTTGTACGCTCATACACTGCTCTCCATACACTTCACACAGTTGGGAATGAATCTCCACCTGTACAGTCTTTTTGTACACAAAAAATGCACCTGGCAGGAGAAGCGAGTGGAAGCTCTATTTCTAACAGCCGCCAAGCCAAGACTGAGCATCACAGACAGCTCGCAGGGCAGGGTACTGGAAGAGGAAGAACCAAGCTACCGCCAGTATTGCCGGATCTCCTGTAACAGCGTTTCTCATGACTGCAGAAATTTGGGAACCTTATTTTATGGACAACCCTCATACCTGTTCCCAAATTACATAAGCGGGAGGTGGAAGAAGGCAATATTCCAATTTTATGCAGATGACTTGCAGGATGATGATTACCAGTGATCATGTGGTCTAGGGGTAATAAGCTAGCCTCTGGTTCCCGAAGTTGTAGGTTCAAACCCTGCAGAGGTTGGTAGATCTTTTTTTGGGTATAAAAATCCTTAGATGGCTTCATTCAAAAGGAAAGTAAGGCTGTTGGTGCCGTGTCATAGATTTATGACATACGAAAAAACCTCAAGTCTTATAAAGAGGCCTCTGAACAAAATTAAGCTGCCTTTCACACCCAGTGTAGAATGGGATGCTGAGAACCGTAGCAGTTAAAGAGTTTCCATACATAAAAACTCAATTTCAATTTTTTGAACAGTTATTAATATGTACGATACTACTGCTGTTTTGCAGGGACTTTGTGGTAACTTATCCATGTGAATAACAAGAGCTTTCTGATTCTTTTCTTCAGTTCTTAGTTTTAGTTTTTCAATATGAGAAAATGTAAATTTTGATATAATAGTTTCTTAACAAGTTAATATGGCAAGTTTAGTATCCCGTTTTAAAGCAACTCATTCCTTGTACACATATTGATTCTTATCTGCACCATGGAATTAGTAATAAATAACATTTGTCTTTACTCCAGAATTATTTTCTTAAGTATAAACACTGCATGCAGGCATTCTTCATCTTACACCTTGCAGAACACTAGGGAAGGAAAATTGTCCTATAATCACAAAATAACAACAGGAATTAAATGCAATGCAAGGCAAACTAATGCAAGGACACTGAATAGCATGGCATGATTTCGAGCCTTATGATACCATAGCAAGGTGAGTATTAAACATAAAACTGCTTCCAGAATGAAAATGAAAAGTTGTAGAATTATGCAGTTTCAACAATTGCACATTTCAACAAATGCTCAGAGTTGCTTATGTTTTTTGTTTGAAGTCTTTAAAAATGTAATTCAGTCCTTCTTTATGTGAAAGACATCAGTAGGTTGCTGCTGAGGATGAGGATAAATTGCATGGAAACATATTCAGCTGAATGTGTATCTCTAGTGAAGTTTGAGCATTAGAGCTACTCATGTTTTCCATTATGTGCATTGCTTCATTATGTATTCACTGTTTCAGTTGCTATAAATGATACATATTTCAGTCCTGTGGAAAATGATTATCTACACCATACCTTGCTCCTGGCAAAATTTATGATAGAAAGGACACTATGATTGAAGTTGAATTTAAGTGATTATTTTCTTAGAAAAGACTACAAGCTTTATGCACTATAACAAAACAATGTATTGTTGACTGAATATTTTAAAGGATTTATTTCCTCAATTTATAAATAATAAAATGCCTGTTTTGATGACTTTTATTGCTGATAAGCTGGCAAAAACTTCAGTCATGAATGTTTCTTGCCTTAAGTTGATAAATTAATAAATGGGCACATACAGAGACTGCAAAAAAATGTATACACTTTTTGTCAAGCTGTATCAGGATATTGATATTGCCAATTGATTTGAGCTATGAGTATGTTGTAGTATGGTCTCTTACTCAACAGATGTTGGTACTTTCACCCTGATAGTGAGAAAAAAAAAAAAAAATGGAGCATGCTTGATGTTCGAGCAGCACACATGCATTCTGAAGATTTGATAGTACCATTGAAGTGTGAAGATGGCAGTTTAGAGCAGAATTCCCAACCTCCCTAACAATTAAATGCATTATTGACAAGTTTGAGGTGCATGGAAAGATTTAAGGTTTCTGATATTCACAAAGGAATATCAGAAAGACTGCATACAACTACAAGTCCTGCTTCATCAGCTCTCATGTTGGGAAAGTTTGCTACTTCTCCACAGAAGTCAGCTACGCAATGTGCACATGAAGTGGGGATTAGCAGTACAAGTGTAAAAAGAATTGTGAAAGCTGATAAATGGAAAGTGTACATCCCGTGTTTACTGCACCCTATTAGTGATGACGATTCTCATTATTGAATACAATTGTGTGAAGGTTTTAGCAAATAGTAACTGAAGATGAACAATTAGGCGCTACTTGATGGAGAAGTAGCAGCCCCAGATCGCGAAGGCCGCATAACTGGCCGAGACAGCTTGGGGCGCTGACCACGTCCCACCCTCCAGTACTGCACCCCACCAATGATGCCTGTAGTGAGCAGAGGTGGGGGATGCAGCAGCTGGGTGGCAAGCCCTTCATGGGCTGTTGTCTAGGGGTTTAGTTTTTAGATGAACAATTTGTGATGAAGGTAGTGTGATCTGATGAAGCCCAATTAAAAACTCAATGGAACAGTGAATAGACATAACTGGTTCTACTGGGCACCAGCAAAACCGCATGCTCATGTGGATAAAGCAGTCAATCTACCAGAAGTTCATATGCGGTGTGGACTATCATCTAGGAGCTTACTAGGACTCCTTTTTCTTTGATTCTACTGTCGCTGGAGAACAGTGACAGTACCTGGAAATGTTATACAAATCAATTTTACCAGGTATACGTGCACTTTATGGAGCTAATGATGAGATCTTCTACCAACAGGAAGGCATGCCACCATACTACCACCTAACCATACAAGCTTTCCTGGATGACACTCTGCAGGAACATTGGATTGGATGAAGAGGACCCATTGAGTTCCCTCCACTGTCGCCAGATCTCACCCCTGTGGACTTTTACTTGTAAAGAATTGTGAAAGATGAAGTCTATTGAATGTAAGCTGCACACGTTGGAGGCACTGTGCCAGGAGATTCCAGCAGTCTCTGCCAAAACATTGACCAACGTAGCTGCGGCAACTGCTTGTTGTTCAGCTATGTGTCTGGCCACCAACGGTCAACACTTTGAACATCTAAAGTAACCATGTGCTGAACTGAAGACAGTACTACATGTGTGATCAGTATTTAAATGTAAACAAATCCATAATAAATAGTTGTTGTTCTTTAAAGTGTGTATACATTTTTTTGGCAGACCCTGTATTTCTTATTCTGACATGTATGGCTGTTACACTTATGGAATTAAATGATAGACATTAAAAGATTATAGATTATTATATATCATGCACAGTACCTCTGCTGAATCGTTTGAGCTGGTGATACTAGCCCCTATGCCTGTTGTGATAAATATCATTTCACTTTTGGATATTCTTGGATGTTCATATGGAGAATTAAATACAAGTAACATCCACGGAACAGCCCAAAGAACAGAAATAATTCCAAAGAAGTAAAATATCCATTCCCAACCAGCAATCTTTTCAATTACTCCAGAAAGAGCCATAGCAAATAAGCTGCCCACATGAATAGCTAAAACAAAGATATTTTCATGATATAGAGAGTTACAGATGCACACATTATTTCCAAACTAAGAGCAGAATTTTTAATGGGATTAAAGGCTGGATTTAAGCAGCAACCTGATGCAACTGAGCACAAGATTCTCATTGTAGAATAACTACACTGTATGTAGCAAAAGTAGACATCATATGAGGTAAAGGATAGGCACATTTCTCAAAACCAAAATAAGAAAAAGAAGTAGAAATATATGCCCCAAAACTTGTATACTTTCGAAGAAGAAACAGCCAGAATTAATTATGTGAAAGGACACTTGCTACATTAACTGTTTGCTCATTTTTTATTCATATCTGCATTACAGTAAACAAAGTGTAATGGATGTGCAATCATTTATTTCAGCAATAACAAGTAGCTAACTATTCCAGCAAACACTTACATTAAAATATCCACTTCTTTTATAATACCAGTGTCAATAAAGTAAAGTAAGCTTTCCTGGCAACGAACATATTCTAGCCATTTGTAGTGATGAAGAACTCTTCATCACTACATCTGGCTTGAAGCCTGAGAACATCTAAAATATAAACAAGGTATTTTCTGGAAATATATGTTCTAGCACCTATGTTAGAAATACTTCATGTTAGATAATTATGTTATCAACCACTTAAAGTACAAAAACAACTAAGGGTATGATAAAATATTTAAGATTTAATAATCCTGGGTGTGGTTTTAACTGTAAGCTTTTGAAGAAAATCACCTGAGAAGACAATTCCTGAGAACTTTGATCTTTCTTCTGGAGGAAACCATTTTGAGAACAGCACTTGCATTGCTGGCAAGATAACTCCCTTAAAATAAAGAAGAAACATTAAACAGTTAAATAATCTAGGAAAAAAGCCTAAGCTGAAACATCAGTAGTTTTGTGCTTGTCTTAGAAGGTCTAGCTTGCCAGCAAGAAGTTTAGCAATACTGGTAACAAATATTTGTGATCATATGTGAACCTTCTTGCCAGTCACTTAAATGAACATTTTTCTGTGCTCCTAATGCTTGTAACTTCATGGCACAACACCCATCCGGGCCAAGACCCACCACCCTATTTGCTGCATTCCCCATTCTAATGCTTATATGATATGCAAACCTAGCTGAAACAAAAATTGCAGAAGAACAAAATTCCTCACTTGAAAGTTTTTTGCTATGAAAAGTTAAGGAGATTGATAGTTGAAATTTCTGTTTTGCACAGTTTTAAAGCTACATAAATACTTCATTTTGTGTACAAAAATTGGGGATCTTATGTAAAACTATGTGGCAGGGTTTCATTTTGTTGTGTGAATTATATTTTGAATCATTGAAAATGTTCTTTCAAAAAATTTGCAAATTTCAAAATTAAATTTGCTCCACTTTTTTTTTTTGAAAAAAGGTTTGAATTTTTTTCACAAAACTGGAAATTTATTTAGAAGGACTTAAAGCATAGGTTTTTTAACGTCTTAACTGTAAGGAAGATTTAAAAAAGATGTTTGCAAGGACTATACACATTTTGTTTTTTGTCTCAAAAGTACTAAGTTAATCCTAAATGCCATGCATAAAACTTTTTTTTCTCATAATTTATAAAATGTGCAGTAAAACTTTCAGCCTTCTGGATATTATTTAATTGATAAATTGATAATTTGTGAGTATTATTTTATTATGAATGAATAAAAATGCAGCAAAAATTGAAGTAAAGAAAAATAAGTTTAAAAGGTTGTGTGCAGTTTCAGCAGAAATAATGACGAGACTTTTCTAGAAGAATCCAGCTTTAAAAGTAGCTTATAGTGCTTAGTTGCCTAGCCATTTTCATAACTATGCAAATCCTCCTGTTAATGTATAAACAAGTATTTACACTGTCCAAGAATTGTGCTGAAGTACAGGGAGAGCAAAAAACTTCTGAACTGGCTGTGCATTGTTTTGCCTGTCCGCATTCTTGGCCCTCATTGCCATCTGCCACTATCATAGGAGACAAATCCACACACCCTGAAAGAATCAAAACAAAATACCCACCAGGAAATTGCCAGCATTTCTCAACATGAACTATGGTGAGTGATAGTTTCCTAAAGCAGGGTCAAAAATATATAGATAACAATGATGGCCAGTTTCAGCATCTCCTTTCATAAATTTGGTAAGTAAAGCCTTTAAAAGTAGTTTTAAAAATGTTGTACGTTTCATCCATGCCTTTCTATGATAGCGGTAAGCGGCAACGAGCACTGAGGAAGTGGACAGGCAAACCACCACACAGCCAGTTTGGAGATTTTTTGCTCTCCTGGTATTTATTAGTTGCATATTGGTGAAATCGTGTTGAAGCTGGGATAGGGGTTCATTAAATAATGTAAAAAAAAGTGAAAAGATATACCAGCAAAGCAGTTACTACTCGCACACTTTATCTTAAGCTCTCAGATGGTGTTGTCAAAGACAACTTTTCATGTCCTTCATGTAGTGTACTTTAAATTATGTCAAGAAGGCCATGAATTAAGTAGTTTCCACAATTGACTTTTGCAGGTTAGTTAACAACTGAAATAAACTGCAAATACATGGCTCCTTCTTTTACTGTTTACAGGAGTTTGCAATGTCAATGCTGGTGGTGCTCAAGGCACTTAGCACATAAAATTATGGTTTTGAGTTCTTTAAAAACAAAAGTAAACCACAAGAGTAAATCAGTATGAGAATACAAGAGAACAGCAACCATATGCATTATGGTGAAATGCACAAGTAGTAACATTGGAATATGAACAACAATGCTCAGTTGTTACTTTGGTAAAGCACAGGCCTTCTTGACTCAGACTATTCGTAGCACTAGATTTCAGGGCTGAAGATGAAATGTGTGACTAGTATATACATAATTTGTTTGTGGTATTCAAAATCTACCACAACTCACTACTGTTCAATAGTGAGTAGCAGTGAATTATTTAGCACTTCTGTGCATGGAGTTTAAACATGTTAGATAATCTACAGCCTTCAGTGTGAGTCAAGCCTAAATGCCTAGTTCACTTATGGAAATCAATACGTTAATTTGGCATAGGAAAAATATTTAATAGTTCCATCGTAAGAATGATAAGCTTATTTAATGGCCACTGATATAAGTGGGTGTCCCCTCTGTTATTATTAGAATGCAGCATAAATTAATCACAGAATAGCTAATCTGTATTTAAGTATTTTGGCAAGTATTATAGTGAAAACAAACTTACTGAACAAGCTCCTTCCAGCACCCTGACAGCAATAAATGCATAAGCGCTGAGCTTAGCTGCTAATGGACTGATGATAGTGAAAATCCCTGTAAACAATACTCCACAGCCCATCACCAGTTTTGGTCCTACTATTTCACTTGAGCGCCCACCTAGGAACTGTGTAGCCACATATCCATAGTAATATGAAGCTAGCACTTGAGATTCTATATTTGGATCCCAGTGAAAATCTCCTTGCTAAATCAAAAAGAAGATATTCAACAGAAAAGATTACTAAACATGAGCTGCTTACAATGAAAGAGCATTCCTTTTTTGAACTCAGTTTTTTCTTATTCTAGGAAGTCAATTTGAAAAATGTTTATAAATCTTCAGTTTTATGGAATAATATGAAAATGACTGATGTTTGAATTTGCTTTAATGAAAATTATTGTTTAATATTCTGCATTCTAACAATGAGGCAATAGCTCTATGGTACTATTTCTTTTGGAAGGCTTTGTATCAAAATGTGCAAAATGTGAGGAATCTCTGAAATCACTCATGCTTCTTTTAAGAGATAGTTACAACCTTCTTTTCATAGGATAAATAGAGGAGCATTTTTTTCTAAAGTCAACAAGTTGTAAATTTTAAAAATTTAGATTTTTGTAATTACATATCAACTTTAGTATGTTCCTTGAGCTTCTGCTAGCATGTTCACACATAATGCACTAAGGACCAGTAGTTCCTGAATTAAATATAAATATATGTTATGATACTAATTTAGCTGTATTTACCTGTTCTGAAGAAGAGGCAATATTGGCATCATTTTTATTTGGGCATCTATCCTCATTATTTTCTTCTGATTCCAGTGTTTGATTAGCATCATGAACAACCATTGCTACAATAGCTACTGAAAGATTTACTTTTAATATATATTGCATCATCATTCCAATGAAGCCCATCATGGCCAGAATATAACGAGTTGGTATGAAATCTAACATTTTTTTGCTGTAATTGCTGAAAACAAAACATTATGCACATAGTCACCACTCACACTTTTAGAAGCATGAACTTTGAAGTTTTAGTTGAAGGATTGTAACATACCATTTGTTCTTCAAAGATATCATTGGTTGACTGGGAAAACCCACTATCTCCATAAAAGGTACCTACTCTTAAGAATACTGCCACTCCAGTTCATCTTCAGCAGTTCCCGCTACTTAAGCTTCCTGATTGGCGAAACATTTTTGTACATTCTGAGTAAGTCTTTCTGTGATCTAGGGCATCCTCTACCATGAGCGTCGACAGACTTTTCGGGGGGGGGGGGGGGGGGGGGTTGGCTACATGTTGAAAGTTCGCAATTAAACAATATTAATTCATTATTCTGTTGCCAAAAAGATGAGTTATAGTATTTGTTGGGGATAATCATATTAATTTATGCTAAATAAAAATTGTTCTTTTCATCAACATTGACGCAATAGTTAATAGTAATTGATTGCACATTGCACTTATTATTTTCCAAGGGGGGCCACGGCCCCCCATCCCCCCACCCCCTCCTTTCGCGAAACCCATATCCTCTACCATAGACAGCCAGTGAATTGTATTCATCAGTGTAGTGGTGCTTATAAAAGTTATTCTGAAATTTTCCTTGCAGTATTTGAAGCTTTTACAAGGAGCCATTTTAATTTTCACCATCCATGTTTTTGCTTCTAATTTTGAGTATACTTTAGGATAATTGCCCCAAGTAATGAAAATAATGAAATTTCATCTCTTTGATTTTATAAGGCTATTTACTTTTAGGCCCTGATGGCATGCAGTTTGGAAACTTGTCAACCAAACCTGCATTTGTTCCAACAGGAACAAATTTCTTTGACTTTTCAATTGCACTGTACATGGAATCTACTGCCATCTAGGAATGATCGCTCTCCATAAATGTATATAGCATAACTCAAAAACAAAAACTTGGTTAAAAATCAAAGCAGGTATTTAAGTTTAATATCTTTCATGGATGGAACACAAAGATCTTGAAGAAAATTCCTTCATCTTAAACTACCCTTTACATGGAAAATTTTCCGATAATTTTCTCAAAATTGGCTCTAACAATTTTGATTAAAATGCCATATGGTTAAGATATTTTCATGGTAAATAAAATGTATATTTTGAATTTTCTGGCTATGGTCTATGTAGTCCTGTTTACTCTGAATGACTTTTGCATAACTACTGAACCATAAGAGATAGACCAAATCTTACTATACAAAAAATGTGGATCTCGTTACAACACACAGGTTATGTCCAAATGCATTTTTTTGTGGACTGAACCATTTGGGAGATATTCCTTGTTATTTGTGTGAGTTTTGAAACACTTAAACTTTTCTCAAATGGAGGTCATTATTTACTTTTTCATCTATTAGTCATGCAAAGTGAACAGAATTTCAAAGCCTTTATATAGTGACCAGTTTTAAAAGATTTGACTATCACGTAAAGCTTATTGTATTCCCATATTCCCCCTTGCACCTACAAGAAAATTAGCAATAATATTTACAAATGTTTATCTGGACTAAGATGAAGAAGATAAGAGGAATAAGAGCTTGTAAGAATAGCCAGTACTAGAGCAAAGAGCGTCATGTGAGTGCAACACATTGGTTTTTTTATTTCTCTTCTTTATTTGTTTTCCACAAACTTCCATCCTTTTACCTTCACTTGCTCCTGTTCTTTCCTCTCCTATTGTTTTCTTTCTTAGCATTTTGTTCTTCCTTGATATGTGTAAAATTCCTAGATAGTGCTGGTGTTGATTCTTCTGTTTGTACAGATTTTTGATGCTGATTTTATGCTTCTTCAACGCTTGCTGACTTAAGTTATCCTCTGGAGATGCACTGTTACTTGGTAAAGAATCTGAATCTACACCAGATAGGTCTGATCCAAAATCAAACAGCATGGACCATTGCTCTCATGTGATTCTTTTCTAGAGCTACATTCTGATGCGAAAATTCTGCTGTTGGTTCACGTTGGATCGCCATTTGTAGCAGAATATATGATGGTCACGTTGTGTCACCCTTTGATGTGGAATGGATGTTGTCTGCACCGGCTAGTTCAGCATGAAATCTCTTTAATCCCGGGTATGCGTAGGTATGTTTATAGATTACCCCAGAAGAACTTTTGTATATTATTTATTTTTTTACTCTCTGACACTTTCGGGAGTTATGCCGACTTTCGATACATAGAGATACTCGCAGAGCAATCGCACTCACGTGTGTACACCACAACGTCCACTACTGGTCTGGGGTGGATGGTGACGCTTTCTGGCGTACCCACGCTAGGAAAACGTTCTCTCCAATTTTAAATGTCATGACGTCATCAAAAGAAAGCCTCGTATCCAAAAGGCTATTTCATTCCTTTTCCCAATTTATAAATGTCCCTTTCTATTATAACATGTTCTTTTTTTGAATTCCGAATATCTAGTTACCTTTTTATGATTAAACAATGTTTTCTTTATATTTTATTAAACATATCGCACGACTTTAAAGATTGGCAGACCTGAATTTTGACCGTGAATTTAAACTATGTGGTATGACGTCATGACTCGTTAATTTCAAACCAATAATGCGTTTATCCTACAAATTTAACGACTATTATTTACTCATATCTTGCTCACCTTACAACACTTCCTACTCTATTATCTACCTATGTTATTACTCAACACTTATCACAAATCTCACATCCGGCAATTAAATTAAAACGTGTCTTTATCAAGCCCATTCGATTTGAAATCTAAATTTCAGTATCAAATGCCCCCATTTATGTTATTTTATTATTCCATAATAAAATAATGTAAATGTCTTGCCCGAAAGAAAAATTAAAAATTACTCCTGAATTTTGAATAATCGGCAACACTCCCATTATATACAATTTTCAATTACACTGTTTTGAAATTGGTTATTAACACATCTTCTCATTAATCTTTATAACATGACAAACAATTGTACACTTGACTTAACTTTAATCCTTAAATACTAATTACAATTTGTTATGGTTTCTTCTGTGAAACTTATATAAAGGTTAAATTTCAAGAGTCTTTCTTTATACTTCCTTCTTTTAGTTCATGTTTGCTCACTTCGCTCTCACTATCACTTGCACTGTGATTTTGCACTTTTGTTATTGTAACACATATCTTTACTAGATCCTTTAAGCACTAAAAATGTACATATATTTATATAAATCCATTACACTCTTCAGACAAGTTCTTTCTTTGTCTTGCTGTGATAACTATCTATACATCTAAATATTTTAACAAATGTTTACAAATTAAATATTCGGTTTTCTCTCTATGCGGAGATGAACATTTTAACAATCTTTCTGAAGCTGTTATTGTGAGCTCTATACAATATATTCTTAAGCTCTTTGTAGTATATAGCAATTCACATTCTGCATTTGTCATGAATACGTAAGTACCTGACCAATATATGGTTTTCAAGTAAGCTAACATTTAAATTTTATCTCAAAGCTGATTGGGTGCCAATAGAACAAATGACACTTTGAATTTTACATGAAGTCAAGGTTCCAAGGTACCACACGGTTTCTTGTATGGTCGAAGGAGTTGTTTATGCCACTTTCCCAGACATTTTTCATTTTTAACATCTTTTACTTCATAGGTATGATAACCAAATTTTGATATAATTTCTGCAGGACCTTTATATAACAATTCCATCCTTTTGTTCCTACCTCGCCATGCCCTTGATAACTTATGGTCCTTAACTAGTACCCAATCGCCTATCTTAGGTTCCCATTTATGTTTTCTACTCTTTTTCTTTAATTTTCGCTTCTCTGCCTTTTTCTTGATTCGTTCAAAAGCAATTTTCGCTCTTTCTTCTTCACTTAACTCAATGTCATTTATTTTGAGTATTTTTGGTACCCCGATCAATATTGGTTCTGGTTCAATTCCTAACATTAATTTTATTGGGGCAAACCCAGTAGTTACATTAATGGTGTGATTAATAATCTTTTCTATCAATGGACAATATTTCACCCAATCCTTGTGATTATGATGTGTAAGTACACGTAAATAAATTCCTATATCTCGGAGGACACGTTCTGTTGGATTCCCTGATGGAAAGTATGAGGAACAATGATATAGTTTTCTCGCGTCTAATGTCACCCTAATCTTTCCATTGGCCTTATTTACAATACATAGGGGATTCACAAATTCTGAATTCGAAATCTCAATAACCTCATCTTCTAACATTGACTTTATAACTGCATCTACCTCTTCTCTTATTGTACTAGGGATAGCTGTCGCTTTATGTGTAAAAGGTTTGATGGGTATCATCTCAAACGAATGAGTATAAATATTACATTTACCAGGTTTCTCAGAGAATACTTATTTATTTCGGATTAATATCTTAAACAGTTTATCCCTTTGTTGTTCATTTAGTTGATCAGCCTGAGTTACCTTTTCCCGCAACAATTCTTCTAAGTCTTCACTACTCTCCCTATCATAGTACCTAGTTGCATCAGAAAACCTCAAATTGTCTATGAAATTATTTTTATCCCATTCTACATTTTCTTTATTATCGACACTGTACTCTTTGGCATTTACTTCAGTTAATTCCATAGCTCCTACTTTAACATATTCTACAAAGAATGTATCCCCTTGGATTTCTTCTTCCTCTTTTTCTCTTACAATAGTTTCTGAACTACTATCTTCCACAAAAGGCACTATAATGGTCTCATCTTCAACTTTCATTTCTACAATCATGTTTTTGAAATTCACCACAGCTTCCCAGGCATAAAGACAATCACAACCTATTATAATATCTGTCACAAGTCTTCCTACAATCAGAAATAAAATTCCTAGTATTCTCCCATTTATTTCAATATTTATCATTGCTTGAAATTTTACTCTCTCTTTTCGTTTTCCCACAGCTAGGGAGCAATATATCCCATTAACTGGTAAAGACATTACTTTAAAACCACTACTTTGTAAATTATCATAAAAATTTTGTGAGCATACTGTGCTATTTGATCCCGTATCTATAATTGCATTGTATTGTTTTCCATTTACTCCAATTTTGATTTTAGGTGGATCTCCTACTTTTTCGTTTTCGTCGATTCTATTTTTCCATTCTCTTTTCTTTTTTATCATCATTTGCCTTCCAGGACTATTTATTTCCAAGTACTTATCACAATCATTACTAGGATACCCAGTTCTCACTGAAGGCGCGTTTGACCGGGTCTGGCGTTTCCCTGATTTTTATGTATTGCTCCTGTACTATTTCCCGAATTGTTACTTCTGTTTTCCTGCATTAAATCGGGGTTACTTCCTACCATGTTTTTGACCGTGTTAATGGCCTCAACCATTTCCGCATTTTCAGGGGAATCTCGTCCATTATAACATCTTTCTCCCTGTCTTGGTGACCTCGGTCTAAACTCATTATCTCTGTTTGTCCAATACCCATCATTTGAATTTCTACTATGTCCAAAATAACGTCCCCGTCTACCTCGATCAAATCTATTTGTATTCATATAATTCACCCTTATATTTCTTCCCCTTAGATTACCATTTCTATTTTGGTGATGCCCTTCCTGGTTACATCTACCTTGATTTTCCCACCGGAATGATTCCATCCTTGGTACTGGTCCTTTATATCTTTCCCTAACCTCACTTCTATTCTGATAATACTGTGCCCCTTGCCCGAAAGAATTTACAGTTTCTTTTTCTTCATATTTATTTCCAAATGCGTGTTTTGGCTTATTGACTTCTAAGGCTGATAATAATTCGATCATAGCTGCAATGTTACCGGGTCGGGCTATGATTAGGTAGTGTTGAAGCGTTTCCGGAAAATGTGGAGTAACTATATTTATTAGATCTTTTTCATCTATGGGAGGATCCAACATCTTCGATTTTCTCGCTATTCTCATAAAATAGTTGACCATCGATTCCTCCAATCTAGGATTAAACTTTCCATTGCTTAATTCGACTCTAATATTAGCTTGCCTACTAGCCCCCCAATATCTGGTTAAAAAGATGTTCCTAAAGGTCCCATAATCATTATTGTTACCCATAGAAAGGCCTAGCCAATTGGCAGCATTACCCTTTAGGCATTTTCTTACTATCACCATCTTGTACTCCTCCGGTATACGTTTCACCGTGAAGTACTCTTGTAACCCTTCTATAAAGGCTTTAGGATCATCTGAATCTTCATTTTCAAAAACTGGAGGTGTCATTTCATTTAAGACATGGTTAGGCCAGTGTAAATTTGAATTGTCACTTGTCCCTGAACTATTTCTGAGATCAGAATGGGAGTTACTGTTACCTCTATTTTGCATCAAAATGTCAGCTGATACACCTGGTATTGCCTCGTTTCTTGCAACTTCATTATTAAGATTGTTGTGATTACATGCATTTTCATTTAATTTCAAATTTTCTAGGGCCTCTTTTACCTGAGTAATTTCTGTTACTACCCCTTTTATTTGGTCTGTAACATCCTTCAAATTTCTAGCCTGCCTTTCACTTTCTACATCAGATCTTTCCATTCTAACTTTACACCCCTGTAACTCTTCTCTAATTTCTTCCCTGTCTTTATCTAACCTTTGTGCTACCTCTTCCCTTTGTTTGTCTAATCTATGTGTTACTCTTTCCCTTTCTTTATCTAATTTTTCACTCACTTGTTGACCTAATTTCTTTTCAGAATTCTTCACTTCTTGCCTTATTGTCTCTAATTCTCCCTTAACCTGTTCTCTATTTTCTTTTACTTCACTACTAACTTTATTAATTTCCTCCCTAACTTCTTCCCTAAAGGTTTCTAAAACTCTCTTCTGATTTTCCAATTGCATTCCCAATTCCTGTTGCCCCTTCTCTAATTTCTGTCCTAACTCTGTTCTTAATTCTTTACTAGTTTCATCTATCTTTTGACTTAACTCTGTACTCATCTTTTTCACTGTTCTTAATTCTTTACTAGTTTCATCTATCTTTTGACTTAACTCTGTACTCATCTTTTTCATTATCTTTTGAAACATATTCTCTATTTCTGACATAATCACTGGCCTTTCTGAATTACTACTAAACATTTCTGAGCTACCTCTAGGTGTTTCTCTAATGTTCTGATCTTCTACTTCTTGGCATATTCTGCTACCGATTATATTTTGATTATATTCTTCCATCCTAACTACACTTTCCTCAATTTCCGGACTCTCAAAACCTAGAAAATCGCTATCACTGTCTTCCATTTCTAAGCTATTAGCATGTGTTTTTCTACTCACCAATATTTCACAATTTTCACTATTATGATTTTTTTTTTTTTTTTAACTGCACTTAAACTTATTCACTACACGTTTCACACGATGTTGACACGCTGGGCACCTTCTTGTTTGCTGGTTCGATGCTGGCTTGGTCGTCGTCCTTATTAATCACTGGTTCGATGCTGGTCTAGTTCATTCTTGGGATTGGTCTATTCTCTCGACGCCACACGTTGGGTTGCCATTTGATGCGAAAATTCTGCTGTTGGTTCACGTTGGATCGCCATTTGTAGCGGAATATATGATGGTCACGTTGTGTCGCCCTTTGATGTGGAATGGATGTTGTCTGCACCGGCTAGTTCAGCATGAAATCTCTTTAATCCCGGGTATGCATAGGTATGTTTATAGATTACCCCAGAAGAACTTTTGTATATTATTTATTTTTTTACTCTCTGACACTTTCGGGAGTTATGCCGACTTTCGATACATAGAGATACTCGCAGAGCAATCGCACTCACGTGTGTACACCACAACGTCCACTACTGGTCTGGGGTGGATGGTGACGCTTTCTGGCGTACCCACGCTAGGAAAACATTCTCTCCAATTTTAAATGTCATGACGTCATCAAAAGAAAGCCTCGTATCCAAAATGCTATTTCATTCCTTTTCCCAATTTATAAATGTCCCTTTCTATTATAACATGTTCTTTTTTTGAATTCCGAATATCTAGTTACCTTTTTATGATTAAACGATGTTTTCTTTATATTTTATTAAACATATCGCGTGACTTTTAAGATTGGCAGACCTGAATTTTGACCGTGAATTTAAACTATGTGGTATGACGTCATGACTCGTTAATTTCAAACCAATAATGCGTTTATCCTACAAATTTAACGACTATTATTTACTCATATCTTGCTCACCTTATAACACTTCCTACTCTATTATCTACCTATGTTATTACTCAACACTTATCACAAATCTCACATCCGGCAATTAAATTAAAACGTGTCTTTATCAAGCCCATTCGATTTGAAATCTAAATTTCGGTATCAATTCTTCTACCTCACTTCCAGTTGTTATAGCACAATTAGCCATTGCTCCATTTTTCAAAGCTTCATTATTTAAAATAAAATGATCATTTGCATTTCCATACTCTTTAGTAATGTATAAGCTAAATTTTAGGTGTTAGTTTGTAATAATTATACACCCTTCCCCCCAAGTGGAGTAAAATGTCTTCACTCTCGGTGGTTTCATTTATCAATAAAGCCCGTAAAAAATCTCTTCAAGCCTGTTTATACTAAAAAAATGGCAAAAATTATAAACAAAAATGTTTTAAAGAAAATCTATTATGGACTTGTATACCCACATTTATCATATAGCATTCTGTTATGGAGTCAAAGTGCAATGGTGCATACCAGAAAATTATTCACAATGAAAAAGAGGCATCAGAATTATTTCAGGGTTAAACAGACAGGAATCACATAAGAAATACTTCAGAAAACTAAATACACACTGTATTCTTTATATACATTTGAGGCAATCATGCTTGTAAAAGGATTGGAAAATGATCATATAACAATCAGATTCATGGACATAACACAAGGAGGAATAAAAATTTTCATATAAAATCTCATAAATTGGAAATTTATAAGAATAAACCATCAGTAACTGGATGTATATTGTGCAATAAATTACCTAAAAATATAAAATCAATAAGCTGTAGAAACAGATTTAAAAAAGAACTAAAAAATCCTGTATTCAAGAGAGCTTCTACTCAATTTGCAAAATTTTGAAATAGGATGTAATGTCTTATATTATTAAATAAGTAAATATTATTTTAGATGAAAGATAATGTAATCATTAGTTATAAGTCATTCAAATATGAATTAAGTAGAAGTATATATTCTGGAATAGAATTATATAAGGAACAATCAGATGGAATAAGAGATCGCTTACAACTTGAATTTTTCAAATATGCCCGGCCACATCTAGTGCCCCATCCATTAGTGAAAAATATTGGAGAGCAAGAGGATTAATGACTTCATTGTCAGAAATCCAGCATTAGCTAACAACATATATATATGTGTGTGTGTGTGTGTGTGTGTGTGTGTGTGTGTGTGTGTGTGTGTGTGTGTACTTTTATAATATGTATTTGTATTTATATTTTTATATGTATCTTTACTCTCTCTAGTGGTAAGTAGAGGAAGTACTGTATTCCGCCCAAAAATTCGATGTCAAGATTTCACCGTAAATATATGTTTTGAGGCACCTTGAATCCAAAAAAAGCATTTTTAGAAAAAGATCCATGTGTGTGTGTCTCTCTCTGTCAGTCTGTGTGCCTCTTTGTCTGTCAGTCTGTGAGCAGCATAACTCAAAAATGAAAAGTCAGTTAAAAACCAAAGTTGGTATTTAAGTCTTTCAAGGATGTAGCATGAAGATTTTCAAGAAAATTGCCCCACCCAAAACTACCCTTTATGTGTTACATTTTTCGAAAATTTTGATTTTCTTGAAAATGGCTGTAATGATTTTGATAAAAATGGCATATGTTTAAGATATTTGTATGACAAATGAAATGTATATTTTGAATTTTCTGGCTATAGCCTATGTAGTCCTGTTTACTCTGAATGACTTTTGAATAACTCATAAACTGTAAGAGATAGACGAAATCTTACTGTACAAAAAATGTTGTTGTTGTTGTTGTTTTTGTTGTTAGCTAATGCTGGATTTCTGACAATGAAGTCATTAATCCTCTTGCCCTCCAATATTTTTCACTGATGGATGGGGCATTAGAAGTGGCCGGGCATATTTGAAGGTGGTCTTGATCCATTTCCTCTTGCAGATCACATAGAGGACAGAGTGGTGAAGAATATATCCCAATTCTGTTTAAATGTTTTGCCAGACAATCATGTGCTGTAATCAACCTGAAGGTTGCAACTGCTGTTTTTCGAGGATACTCAGGAATTAATGTTTGAATGTTAGGTAGTTCCCATCAATGTAGATCTTGCTAAAACACACAATTTATGTCTGAATAAATTTTTTTGTAGAGTGAATTTCAGAGATATTTCTCATTATTTGTGTCAGTTTCAGAAAACTTAAAAATTTTGTTAAATGCAACATCGTTGTTCATTTTTTTATATGTTTAAGAGAATGCAAAGAGAATGGGATCTCAAAGCTAAAAAGATTTGACTATTGCTCAAAGCCTACTGTATTCTAAAATTCCCCTTGCACCTACAAGGAAATAAGTAATAAGATAATTTCTGTAAATGTTTATCTCAAGCAACACAAAGAAGATATAGGAATAAGAGTTTGTAAGAATGATTAGAACAAGAGTAGAGAAAGTCATGTGAGTGGAACACATTTTTATAATATGCTATTGTGACGATGCTATAAATTTCTATGTAATTTCAACAGCAGTTAAATAAAACTAAAAATCCTGCAGCAAGTAATTATGCTAGTGAATTCAAAACTGAAAGGTAATAAACATAAAATTTGTTTCACAGTAATTAGGTATGTCTGTTCAAAGAGCTTTCAACCTATTATCATTGTGTTACCATAAAGTCTAACACCCAAAACACAGAAAGTTGAAGTAAGAAAAGAAGAGAATAACACAGATTTACAAACTGGCATACCTGATCTAAACCAAGCGACTGTAGAATGTTTTGGAGTTAATGATAGTGTATTATCAAATATCCTGCAGTATTTATAAAACAACAACAACAAAACCTCTAACTAGTTATTTGTATCTTATTTTAATTTTCATGGTGTCATTTTCAGTATTATAGATTTTATAAAGCCCTAAATAAAGCTTAGGATGGTTTTCACTGAAAAGTGTTGTCATAAATGTTGTTTCTACCAGAACATTCCAGAAAAAGAAGATATAGCTTTTCTGATTTACTACAGAATGAACTTACTAAAGCTAGATTTTAAACTAGTGTCGGTGGCAACTCTTTGCCATTCCTAAAATGCTGTTTATCTATAAAAGCCTTGTATTTTATTTTTTCATAATAAAAAGGACACTTTGAGAGGTAGAACTGGAGCTTAAAAATTCAATGCCACAACTTTGCCCACACACGGCTTGTGTGTTTAAAAACACCAACAGTAAGTTTGTTGGCATAAATAAATAATAAAAAGGACACTTGTTTATAAAAAATTCTGAACACTTAGGATAAAATATCAAAATCATTCAACATGAGAAATATATAATATTATAAATATTTTAGCATATTTTACCATAGTTAGTTTAGTGAATTGCCTTCATCTCTCCCAGAGTTTATCACAATAATAAGGAATTGAGTTCAGCTAATCTCATAAACATAATGAAGTAAAGACAAATAGGAATATTTTTCTTCTTCTGATTGAAGTTTTATTCAGTGGCCTTTTAGTTGAGAGTAGTAGATTCTTATGTTGTTGTTGGAAAAGGTTAGGGAGATGTACTAAAATATGTCTATTTATGCTACCAGTGTTCTATTTAATTTTCAGATTTTTCTAATTGAAAACCTGCGACTTAACATCGATGCCTATTTCTTTTTTAAGTATTCCTCCCCACTCTCAATAAAGATGTGAGCATGCTGCTCTAGGGATGATAGTACTTCTCTTATTAAAGTGAAACAACCTTTTTGAACTTGCAAAACAACCAATCCTCAACTTTCCTTTAATTATTGGAAAGAGGAAAAAGTCTCATGGAGTCAGTTTTGGTATGGCAGATAATTGATAAACTTTACTCTGGTTTCTTGCAGGAAGTCTACTGTTTCTAATGCAGAGACACCATTGTGGTGAAGCAAAAGTCCCTGCAATTGTATTTTGATTTTCCCTCTATCAGGGTGCCGTAGACCAAGGCGAACCAGACTAGTAATATTGACTGTCCCTTGTTCCTCAACTGAAACAGCCTTTCAGGATTCATTAGTTGGGAAGATTCAGGTAGTTGACTACATCTTTCATTCTGATTCATACCAGTATACAAGCTTTTACCACCTGTGTTGGTATTATACACATATCTGAAACTCTCACTGTTAAAATGATAAGATTATAGAGAAAGGTGGTGAATGAATATTTTAGGGCTCTTTTATCTTCTATAAGCCACTTGTGGATTTGTTTTGGCCAAATCTTCCATATGAGCCATGTTTTCCTTAGTTTCAGACAAATATTTGCACTGTCTGGTTTTCTGTTCTTTATTTCAATTGGTAATTTATTTAATAATTCCCTTCCTATAATTCTATTACATGATTATTCAATGTTCCTCTTAGCATTGTTCTGAAGCAATCTTCCAAGACAGCTAGAGTAAAGATGGCTGTTCTTTTGATTGTTTTTATATACAATACATTTATGTTTTTGTAGATATGTAAGTATGGAACAGATGACTAATGTTAGCTTGTCATAGACAGTGATGCATAAAGAAATGAAATATTAAAAAGAGTGTAATCTTCTCCAAGCATTCTCATTGTTGAAATTGCATTAATAGTCATAAAAAGGTCAATCCAATCACTCCATTTTAAAACAGCTAACACCAAGCATACCACCAACGGGAACTGCATACAGTCTAATGTGTGTACAGGTTAGTTAAAACTAAGTCCCGCACAACCTTATTTTGAAGCATGTGACTGATTAACATAAAACTCAGCATACTAAGATAGTCACACCCCCCCGTAGCACAACAGCCCATCCAAGTCAAGGCCCACCACCCTATCGCTGCATACCCCACTTCTGCCCACCACACAGACATCATGAGTGGGGTGTGGTACTGGACATGGGAAATGGTCAGTGTCCTGGTCCCTCCTGGCCAGTTATGTGATCTTCTTGACCAAGATATTCATATACAGAAAACTCAAAATTATATTAATGATTTTTTGCTACTTCTGGTTTTACCAGAAGTGACTGCAACTTTCTTATTTAAATGAAATATACTATATTCTTTTTTATACAGATTTGAAAGTACTCTTTAAGAGCTTTTCAAAAAGTACCCATATTAGATAATTCTCTGAAATTCATTACTGTTAATTATTATTTATTTATGCCAACAAACTTACTGTTGGTGTTTTTAAACACACAAGCCGTGTGTGGGCAAAGTTTAAGAGGTAGAACTGGAACTTAAAAATTCAATGCCACAACTGGGATTTGAACCACAGACCTTCCCTCATTACTGTTAAATAAAAGAAAAAAGAAGTATGGACTTAACAGAGTAAAAGATTTCCTTCTTTTTTCTGTGCTTTATTTTAATCCATGAAAACAAATTTAATTGATTGTCATTTATATTCATTGAATATGAATTTATTTTAATAATTTTTGCTATTTCCAGTTTAAATGAAAGTGACTGCAACTTTCGTATTTTTACTTTCTCTACTGGTAAGTAGGGGAAGTATTGTATTCCACCCAAGAATTCGATGTCGAGATTTCACCGGAAATATATGTTTTGAGACCCCCTGAATCCAAAAAAAAGCATTTTTAGAAAAAGGTCCGTGTGTGTCTGTGTGTCAGTCTGTGTGTCAGTCTGTGTGTCAGTCTGTCAGTCTGTGGACAGCATAGCTCAAAAACGAAAAGTCGGTTAAAAACCAAAGTTGGTATTTAAGTTTATTGTCATTCAAGGATGCGACACGAAGATTTTGAAGAAAATAGCCCCACCCTAAACTACCCTTTACTTGGAACATTTTTCGAAAATTTTGATTTTCTTGAAAATGGCACTAACGATTTTGATTAAAATGTCATATGTTTGAGATATTTTTATGACAAATGAAATGAATATCTTGAATTTTCTGGCTATAGCCCCTGTAGTATTTACTCTGGACGAATTTTGCATAACTGGTAAACCGTTAGAGATAGACAAAATCTTGCACTACAAAAAATGTAGATCTTGCTAAAATACACAATTTATGTCTCAATAAATTTTCTTGTAAGGTGAACCATTTCGGAGATATTCCTTGTTATGTGTGTGAGTTTCAGAAAACTTAGAACTTTAGCGAAATGCAACAATGTTGTTCATTTTTTTATATGTTAATCGTCCAAAGAGAATGGAATCTCAAAGGTCAAAAAGATTTGACTGTCGCACAAAGCCTTCTGTATTCTAATATTCCCCTTGTACCTACAAGGACATAAGCAATAAGATAATTTGTACGAATGTTAATTTTAACTAACACGAAGAAGATATAGGAATAAGAGTTTGTAAGAATGGTTAGTACAAAAGTAGAGAAAGTCATGTGAGTGCAACACATCAGATTTTTAATTATACACCCTAAACTTTTTTTTACAGATTTTAATAGCACTCTTCAATAGCTTTTCAATAAGTATTCACAATAGGAAAATAAGAAAAAACAAAACAAGAATAAAAAGAAAGAACAATTGCAGTTTACTTTGTAAATTCTCATGAACTCCACCTCGCTTTGCACATATAGGGTTGTTCATCAGAAAGACCACATTTTCCACAACAATGTATTGGTCATATAGAGTGGCCAGAAAGATTCCCAGATTTGTCACCTTTGGACTTCTTTTGTGGGGCCATAAGTCAGTGTACTGACTGGTAGTTGGTATATTGAGATATACCCAACAACTCAAAGATTTGGAGCATCAAATAATGGAAGTAATGAGAGACATTCCTAAATTCTATTTAGACATTTCTTAAGTGATTTCTATGATCAGTTGTCATATTGTCAAGCAGCTGAGGGCTACCAGTTTAAACAAAGAATTTTGAAGGTGAACTGCATTTGTTTTTTTTCTCTTTATTCATGTTTTGTTTTTCTTTGTTTTTCTATTTTGGGTACTTGTTGAAAGGCCATTGAAGAGTGGTATCAGAATCTGTTAAAAAAAGTCAGAATGTACCATTTAAAATACAAACACAGTCGCTTCTGATTAAGCCAAAAGTAGCAAAATCATTAAAATAAACAAATTTACATTCATGAATATAAAGAAATGACAGCCAAATAAATGTGCTTTTGTGAATAAAAATAAAGGACAATCACATCACAGGAAAAAAAGAAAGAAATATTTTATTCCACTAAGACTATATTATTATTCTTTAAAATTTACCATTGATGAATTTCACAGAACTATCTTCTAGCATGGGTACATTTTAAAAAGCTATTGAAGAGTACTACCCAAATCTGTAAAAAAATATAGGTTATTCCATACAAAATAAGAAAGTTGCAGTCATGTAGTAAAACATCATTAATAAATTTTTGAGTTCCTGTATGCAACTACTGCTCCATACACTGAGTTTCATGTTAGTTAGCCACATACTTTGAAACTTATTTAGGGACTTTTGGCTAACCCATATAATAATAATAATAATAATCTGATACTGCTGATAATAATCTTATATATTTTTTGGTTCATTAAAATACTGAGAATTAAATAATGGCCCCTTGTACTCCTAAATAGTTTAAAATGTAAGTGCCCTGCTCCCAACACTTTTCATATTACTTACATCATCTTTATATCTTTTAGCAAGTGAGGTGCTTTAAAACTGTGAGAAACAAATGTACTTACAGAAAACTGTAAGAATGAACACTTGATAGTGATTCTAAAATATACGTTTTTTAAATTCTGTAAACATGTTTGTAATAATAAAATGAAAATTATAATTTAGACAAGCACATTAAGAATTTGGGTAAATGCCAAAGAAAATGTAACGATAAATGAGAATGCTGTTTTCTTTCAATGTAAACTCTAAATGTACAAAAAACATAAGAAGAGAAAAATATAGTTTAGACAAACATTAAAAATTTGATAGATGTAATGGTAAAAGAAACACTGATTTTCATCAAATTACTAAATGCTAAATATATAAGAGGTACAAAATTCTATGCATTGTCAAATTTATATTAAATAGTTGCAATCACTAGAGATTGTCAGCAATAAATTACTTTAAAAACAGCTTGTTTTTTTTGGTTTATTTTTCATTGTATTTTCTTTTTTTGTTTTTTGTTAACTTTGGCATGAATATATACATTGTATATACTTTGTTTCATATCTTAGTGCTCTGAGTAGTCCTACAGAGGCAATTTATTATGGTGTTGAACAAAAGCAAAGACATTCAGCATTGTAACCTATACTCATGAAATATGAAAGTGAACGCTTAATTTACAGCTGTATACAGCTTTCTTACCTTTGGGTTGCTTGTTGATCAGAAGTACCTATCCATCCTGAGCCATATGGCCAAAGTTGAATGGGATATCTTTATCTCTTAACAGCATGGATCATGATAGAAGCTGGAATGTACTCTGTATCATCATAGCTCTTGATTATTATCTTGCCATTTATCCTTATCTACATTCCACATTCATATCTAAAATCCTGGATTCATGGCATCAGATAATATTGAAGCAGTGTTTCATTATGCATTACATTAGCATGTTTTTAGGTCTGTATTAGTACAAAACTGGCAGTGGTAAACATATATATTTACGGGATAATTATTATTTATTTATGCCAACAAGCTTACTGCTGGTGTTTTTAAACACACAAGCCGTGTGTGGGCAATGTTTTAAGAGGTTAATCATGGCCATGACCATGGTAGCTTAGTGGTTAAAGCAGCCATTCGATAAGCGGAAGATCGGTGGTTCAAATCCTGGCTATGGCATTGAATTTTTCAGTTCTGATTCAACCTCTTAATACATATTTACATTTATAGAACTGGTATGGGTCATACAGTGTCTCTTGTTTCTTCTTACTACAGTAAACTAATATGAAGCTCAGAGGCATTTATAAAAATAATGGACTGCAGTACTCTTACCTTCCATCTCACTTACCGGGTATTATTATTTATTACTATTACTACTGTTATCATCATCATCAATTATTATTATTATTATTATTATTATTATTATTATTATTATTATTATTATTATTATTATTATTATTATTATTATTATTATTATTATTATTATTATTATTATTATTATTATTATTATTATTATTATTATTATTATTATTATTATTATTATTATTATTATTATTATTATTATTATTATTATTATTATTATTATTATTATTATTATTATTATTATTATTATTATTATTATTATTATTATTATTATTATTATTATTATTATTATTATTATTATTGTTGTTGTTGTTATTGTTGTTGTTGTTGCAAAAACCACAAAAGTCCAGACCACTTACTTTTTCTCACTTTATTTTTCTCCAAAACTTTTGCACAAATACTCAGTTCTCTTCTATTGACGTTAATTCAGTCTACAGTCTTTTGTGATATTACAACCCACGTCTTTTTGTTTTCATAGACTTGACTTTGTCCTTTCACTGTCTCTTCTCTCAAACATTGACTCTGACGATACAATTACTCAATACTTATAACTGCTTCGCTATCTTACTTTACGACGAGACAACACACGCAACTCACACACAAACACACACACACACACACACACACACACACACACACACACACACACACACACACA